>JASDQU011404515.1:32377-44047 GCA_032191745.1 Picea mariana
CCTGTGGGGAGGATGCTTCCGAGGATTCATAGATCTAGTATTGACCAATGGTGGGAAAGAAACTACGATGCCTTCATATGGAAAGAAGCGGATATGAAGGGAAAATATGTGAAAGACACTCATGAGGTAGTATTTTATTTAGAAAGATCGTGTGAGCATTACGAGATATTCTGGGTTAAGTTCCCAGAAGAAATTTTCCATTGGATAAATAGGTTCCAAGAAGCTCCAGAGTTCCAAGATCGAGTCAAGAGAATTTTTACTTGGGACACAGAAAATATTGCAACACTTCATCGACTGGATTATCCAGTCATGTGAGCAGTTGATTTCTGGGTCAAGACCACATTATAAGAATACATTATTGATTTTGCAGCTAAGAACCACCAATATTATTCACGAGCAAAGGCGAATTTCAAGAAAGATGCAAGGGGAAGATTGTTGAGAGAAATCCCCCTGTGGATTCAAGTTTTCTTGATGGAAGAGGGGATGTTGACTATGTCCCTGACTAAGATGGAAGCATAAACACCCTCACTTGGGGTAGGGCAAGGTTGGGGTAGATTCATGGTCTGAGAGAGGGGGAGGGTTCTTTGACAAATTGGTGGGGGCGGAGACAACAAGAAATGAACTTAAAAGACGAGCGAGTCTTGAAGAGAGATGCCATAGTTGAGAAGTGGTGGCATGACAATATTAAGAAATCAACAAGACAGTCTGAGAAGCTGAGGAAAGAAGTCGGACTAGGAGAAGGAGAGGAAAGATAGATGGAAGAGTTGTGGAAGATGAGAAGACAGGAAAAACTATCTAGTCAAAGATTAAGTGAGAGAGAAGCGTAGAGAGAAAGAATTCCCAAGGAGGTTTGAAAAGAAGGAGAAGGTGTAGACGTAAGAGAGGAGGAAGTTGTCATGAATCTTGAATAAGAAAGAGAAGATTCAGTCCCAATGACAGGAGAGATCGGAAATCCAACTGAAGAGACCGCTCCAGTGGAAGAAAATGAGACCCCCCCAGATCAAAGAAAACTTCCCCGAAGCCAATGGTGCTATCCCCGAATCACCCATACCCCAAGTGTCTTCTATACAAGTGGTATGTTTGATTCTACCTTCTCATGATAGTTTTGTTTGAGTACAATTAGTTATTAAATCACAGCCAGGAAGTTCGAGTACAGGGAGGATATTGGGATCCCCTGGTAGATCGCAAGTAGGGTCGTTAGGTTTCATTTTGATAAGAGATAAAATATCAACAATGGTTGGTCACGCAGGAGGTTCGATTGCCCGATACCCAGAATTTTGGGGTAAGGGAGATGAATATGTTGAGCAGCACTGGTTCTTGTGCGAAGCAATCTGGAGATCCAGAGGGACTTCGGATGTGAATAATTTGGTCGAGTTCCAGAATACCTTGAGAGGTCGCGCTCTCAAGTGGTACATGAATATCATTGATCTAGGAGTGCCAGGAATGCAAGGTCAAGCATTCACACTTGGCCAGGTAAGGACAAGGTTCATAGCAGAGTTTAAATTACCTCAGTCAGAATAACAGTCTCTGTCTGAATTGTGTGAGATCCAGCAACAGGAAGGTGAATCAGCCTGAGAATACAACCATAAGTTTAAAGATGCTATAGGAAGGTTAGCACACCCAATCCATGAAGAACATCAAAGGGAGTGGTACATTCAAGGATTTCTACCTCTGACTCAGATTCCTCTAATGCAACAATGTATAGCCACATTGACATATTCCTTGGAACAATCGATGAATATTGAAGCCATGGCGGGATACCTTGGGAGCCTGAGAGTGAATAGACCCCCATCAAGTGAGAATTCGGTACAACTACAAGGGAAAATATCAACGCTTATAGAAAAAATTCAAGAGTTGACAATACCGAGACTAGGACGACCACAGGTCGGTGCACCAGATTGTATACATAAGGACAAATGGTGAACAAATGTCCACGAATGAGGGGAATAGGACCTCCTCATAATCCAATGGGACCCCCACTAGGACCCACGAGAGGAGTTGCACAAGTGTCTACAAACTTACCATTTCATAACCCCACCCTGTATCATGCTTTTCCTGGGAACCAAACAACACCAGCAGTTGAGTATTGTGAAATTTTCCGAATCCATGGGCATGGGCAAAGACAATGCCCCATTATGCAGAAATATTTGACAGTACCAAATACAACACACTATGATTTATGCGCATCTACCACACATACTACCAACCAATGAAAAGCATTGGATGCACTTGCAGACAGGTTGGACCAAACAACATTCAGGGTGAATGAAAACCCTCAGGGATCAAGAAGAGGTCGAGGAGGTGTATCCATAGGAGACTTTAGAGGAGGAAGAACTAGGGGAAGAGGGCCAAGCAGATGTTATAACTGTGATGAGAAAGGTCACATGGCTAGAGACTTTCCTCATCCAAGGCGGCCATAGTGCTCTCACTACAGAACCAATGGGCACAAAACTAAAGACTGCCTAGAATTAATTACAAAATGGAAAGATAGGGTACGAAAATGAGGAACTAACCTCATCAGTTCAAAAATCAAGAGGGTTCTTAAGGGAAAATTTCCCAAACTTGATATCTTTACTTGAGGAGGGGAAACGACGGGAGCTTATGCTGATGCCCTACTCCAGATCTAGAAAGAAACACCTAAATAATACAAGTATGACCCTCTAAAACAAAATTTGTTCTTTAAAAATGCCATAGAAGTATTTCATAATATTCCTATCCCTGAGATGCGAGAGAAAATCCCACAACCTATTGTTTACCCTAAGATTGCACAATTCTCTGCTTCACCCCCTACACCCAGAAACCCTATAGACACACCAAGACAACCTGAGCAACCTCAAAATGTAGTCGACCTTTGGTTTCAATTATTTTCTGACATTCTTGGGAATGACCAATTAACAGAGAAGTTGTGCAATGCGCTATACCTAGTTTTAGGGAACAAAGAACCCATAGAAGTAGGAATAAGGGATAATCTTCCTGAGAAGAGTACTCAGAGAGTGCAGAGAAGAAAAATATGAACTGGAAAAGAATTTAGACTAGTATCCCAGTGAGACGAATTTGAGATTAAGGATGTCATGTTGGATCTAGGATCCGATGTGAACATTTTTCCTAAGAAGACCCGAGAATACTTAGGAAAACCTAGGCTGACATATTACCCAATTCAGCTAAGAATGGAAAACCAATACTATATTTTCCCAATAGGAAGGTTGGAGAATTTGGAAATAGATGTTGCAGGAGTGAAGATAGTGGATGACTTTGAAGTGATTGAAATTATGGGGGATAAGGACCCTTACCTTGCTCTACTTGGAATTGATTGGGCCTATGACAACTATGCAATAATAGACTTGAATAAAGATACCATGACCTTTGAGGCCGATGGAATCAAGGTAGTTCAACCCTTGGATCCATATGTAGGACCCAGATATACAGAGTCAAAAGAAAATAATATGGAGGGAGAAGATTTGGATCAATTGTACATTGTAATTGCAGGGACAAGAGACGATTACATAAACCCTACTTTTGATGGATCAATAAGTTGGAGAAGCATATAGTCAATAGATGAATATTTAGAATTGGATTTTGATAGCTGGCAACAAGGTTCGTACGAAAAATTATCAAGGAGATGTGCGATTGTCAGAGAAACTAGATGGGTTGGGACCAAAGTCATAGAACATCCAGTATATGATGGTACCTCGGGACTCAATAGTTTCCTGCTCAACATGGAAGAAAAGGTAGTAGAGGATAAAAGAATCCTAGTACTAGATATAGCTCTCCAAGACACCCCTGCCAGATGGTGGGCCAATCATAAATCCTTACTCAGAGATTGAGACGATGTGAAGCAAGCTATCAAATATAGGTTTCAGAAAAGGGAATAGTTGGAAGAAGAGATGCAAATAGATTTCCAAGTTGCACAACTGTTCAATGAAGAATTTGATGCTAAAGTGCATATCGAACAGTGCGTGACACAATGGCAAGTTACGGAAATACCCTCTCAATTCTGGGTTCAGGTATTTCCCCATTCCATAGCTCCAATCCCAAAATATTGGTTCATGGATGAAGAAACTAGAAGACAGACCACTGACTGAGAGATGCTGGAAACTCATTTTTGCAAGGACTTATCATTTACAAGTAAGTACCCTAAGCTGGAAGTAGTCCTGCAAAAGATTAAAGAATTTCTTTTTACAGACAATGGTAATCAGAAATCAAATCAAGGGGTATGTCCAAAACATAGCCAAGAACTTCAGACTAATATTCAACTAACCTCAACAAAGAAGCCTATAGAATGCTATAAGATTAGCAGGGATTCAGAAAACCCATATGACTTATTGGAATTGAGAAACCTAGCCATTAAAGAGATAGAAAGGAAGATAGAAATCTAGAAGACCATACCCAGTCAGACTGATAGTTCCTATAATCACCCATTAAAAATTTGCAAGGTAAATATAGGGACCACAAAGAAACCTAAGATAGCTATGGTGGGAGACTACTGGGATGAACAAACTAGTCAAGAAATATAGAGTTTGTTGCGGGAATATGAGGATTTATTCCCAAAGACGTTTTCATAATTGAAGGGAATCAAAGGAGTTATGGGAGAAATGAAAATCGAATTGAAACCAGGATCCAAGCCTGTGAGACATAGAACATATCGTCTTAACCCTAGAGTAAAAGAGAAGTTTAATAAGGAGATAGAAAATATGTTGGAAGCTAGACTCATTTTTGCAGTAGAAGAAGCAGAATGGGTTAGCCCAATAGTCATCCAAAGCAAGAAAGGCACAAAAGATATCAGGGTCTGTGTAGACTATAGAAGCCTCAATTATGCCTATGTGAATGACCCTTTCCCAACACCTTTTACTGATGAGGTGCTAGAACAAGTTGTAGGGAAGGAAGCATACTCATTCACAGATGGATTTTCATGGTACCACCAAGTTAAGATCGCAGAAGAGGGAAAAGAGAAGACATCATTCATAACAAAATGGGGATCTTTCGCATACAATGTGATGCCATTTGGCTTGAAGAACACCCCTGCAGTTTTCTCCAGGATTGTAATAGCATATTTCAGAGAGTTTATTCACAATTTTATAGAAGTTTATATGGATTATTGGATGATATATAGTTTTCTCAAGGAACATGTAGCACTATTACATCTGACATTTGACAAATGCAGAAAACTAAAGATATCATTGAATCTCAGAAAGTGTATTTTCTGTGTACCACATGGGAATTTGTTGGGCCACATAGTATGTCGAGAAGGAGTATTAGTATACCTATCCAAAGTCACGGTTATCGCAAATATGCCACCACCTATGAGTGCTAAGCAGTTACGCTCCACGTTGGGACACATAGGGTACTATTGTAGGTTCATTAGAAGATATCCAAACATTACTGCACCTCTGGAAAATCTATTGAAAAAGGTTGAAACATTCCAATGGAACCTAGAATGTGATAAATCATTCGAGATCCTAAAAGAGAAGCTCGGTACAACACTAATTCTAATATTCCCAAACTGGGAAAATGAATTTCACATCCATGTAGACGCTTCAAGAATCTCCTTAGGAGTTATCTTAGCGCAACCTGGATATGGAAACATGGATCATCCTATCTATTTTGCGAGTCAGAAGCTGTCACAAGAAGAGCGCAACTACACAACAACAGAAAGAGAGGGTTTAGATATGATTTATGATTTGCAGAAATTTAGACATTATTTGTTAGGTTCTCATTTCAAGTTTTTTACTGACCATTCCACATAAAAATTTCTAGTTAACAAACCTATGTTGGAAGGGAGAATTTGTAGATGGTTGCTATTATTTCAGGAATTTTCTTTTGAATTAATCGTCAAGCCTGGAAGATGCAACGTAGGAAACAATCACCTATCTAGATTAGAGTCAGGGGAAAGTGGCAGAGCAGTTGACGATCATCTCCCAGATGCAGACTTGTTCCGAGTTGAGGCCATACTAGAGTACTTGGAGGACACAACAGTCTTCTTAAGTACAGGGGCCTGCCAAGAAATATATTTCGCAACCCAAAAACGCCATATGGTTGTTAGAGCAGGGGATTACCATTTGATCACAGAACAATTGTATAAATTGGGACTAGATATTATCCTCAGAAGATGCGTCCTGGAATGCCACAAAGGAGTTGCAGGAGGTCACGTAGGAGGGAAGGCCACTGCACAGAAAGTTCTACAAGATGGACTTTGGTGGGAAACACTCTTCAAGGATGAAAAGGCATATGCTAGATCGTGTGATGTTTGTCAAAGAGTAGGTAATACATCACGATGAGATGAATTATCACTTCAACCAATTCACAATATACAAGCATTTGAGAAGTGGACAGTTGACTTCATCGGACCTATCAACCCCACAACCAAGCATTCAAAGGCTAGGTACATAATCACCGCAATTGACTACCTTACACGTTGGGCTAAGGCAACTGTTGTTCGAGACTGTTCGACCAATACTACTGCTAGGTTCATTTTTGAGAATATTATCACTCGATTTGGATTTCCTAGGAGCCTAACCAGTGATAAGGGAGCTCATTTCATTAGTATCACTATAGAAAAGCTTACATCAGAGATTTTGATCCAACATCACAAAAGCATCCCCTACCACCCGTGGGCCAATGGAACAGTAAAAGCATTCAACAAGATTTTGGAGAGAGGCTTAACAAAGGTCTGTCGCGCAAATTGGGAATACTGGAATGATCGAGTTCCAGCAGTGCTATGGGATTACAAGACAACCACAAAAAAACTCCACAGGTACACGCCATTCCAGCAAGTTTATGGGAAAGAGGTGGTGGTGCTTGCAGAATTAATCACTCTGAGTTTGTACATCACACAGATCACACATATGTCAGAAGAAGAATCAGTTGCACGGAGACTTATGGAGTTACGAGAATGCGAAGAGACTAGTTTTTTAGCAAACTACCATAAATCAATTGAGAAAGCAAGGCAAAAAGCTTGGCATGACAAACACATTAAAACCAAATTATTTTCCTAGGGATATAAGGTTCTACTCTATGATAGCCGGTACCAGAAGTATCTTGTCAAGTTGTGCATGCATTGGTTGGGACCATTTATAATTGTGGAGATCCGACCCTCGGGAGAAGTTAGACTCACGTAATTGGATGGTATGTTGTGGCCGGGACGGGTGAATGGCACTCGCCTGAAACCCTATATGTCTCAGAACTGAGATGAAATGATTGTTTCTCTAGTCCAAAGTAGCATGTATAATAGTTAGATTTGAGTTTTCTAAATTTTTTCTAAATTCAGTTAATAAAGTCGATGTGTGAAATGTTGCGCTGCGACACCTAGTTCTTTTTCTGTTTAAGTGTTGGTTGATGCAGAATGCCTGACTCAGCAGTGCAGGATCAGAAGTGAAAAGAATCCATTAAATTATAGTCATTAATATGACAGGGACCCCCTTTGTGGTCGAAGGGAGAATGAATCCAAATACGATCTGAGTCCATGTGACCGAACGAACCCAGTCTAGTCACAGCCTTTATTTCCATTACGGTACTCCGTCTGAATTCAATTAAACCATAAAGATGCAATACGCAAAGATGCCATCGATATTCACGCTGGGATTCCCACCTGCGAAACGGAAAGGTCTGAAATTGGCCACGTCCATGTCCAACTCGCACAAGTAAATGCCAGGATCACCTGATAGGATTTACCCCGTTAACCCATCCTGTCAGACAACTTAGATCCAATTTGTGTCCATATGGTCATAATGAACAACAATTATTGCTAAAATTACCGCTAAGCCCGAGTATAAGGCTTTGAGAACTCACCATAACACCCATCATTTTCAAAAATAACTTAGTAATTTATGAATTCTAAAGAACGAGCAAGCCTGTACAAGTGTGAAACCTGTAGTCGTGACCCCTAGCCCTTAGTTCATCACAGAAGTTGTGATAACTCAGAATCCACAATGCCAAGAGCCACAGGAAGTTGAAGCGCCATGTCTAAATATGCAGTGCCAGATGAACCCTGCGACCCTCGAGTCGAGGTTGTAGGTGATCTCAAGGGGAAGGTGGAGCAGGTCAAGCTCCTTGATATGGACTTAACAAATCCACTATTCTTCCCCCAGATGAACATAGAAATATTCTAGGATATGGCTCCAAATGAGCTAGGAGGCATGCAGTTCGTGCCAAAACCAAAATTTATAAACCTCTTTAACTCGACTATCATGAACCTTAGAGACCTACCAGTATTCGGTACCACTGGTGAGGTTGCGCGGTGCACCAAATTCCTGATTAGTAGGGTACATGAATGAAGTCTTTGGTTGGATAGTAGGTACCCAATCCATGCTGAATACATCCATATGCTTATTGGATTGTCCCTCGAAGGTGAGGATGTGTCTTTTTGCCATGGTAAGCACAACAAAAAGAAAGGAGAGCCCAACCTCTACGAGAGGTTCGAAACAAAGAGGGGGGGATGCACAACATTAATTGACTCCATACAACCAGAGACAATTAGGACGGGCTATTACATCATATCCAGTAAGGTTATGAGATAATATTAAAAGGACGAATGCACGCTAGATGCATTGTCAGTAGTATAATTTTGCACCATTGGCGTTGTGTTCAACTCGTGTAGTTACCTACTAGAGGAACTACTAGTAGATTGCGAGGAAGCCCGAAAAAAGGGAGGTACCTTCACCTATGGATATCTGTTGATGGAATTCATGATTTTCAAGTGGAAGCCACCTGTGGGAAGGTGATCGATGCTAGCAGAAAAGGGGCACATGGAAAAGATGTTCGAGCCCTAGCAGTCTAGGATAGATTCAGAGAATGAAACACCAGGAATACTGCTTTCATCATGAACCGACATCATACATTTGTATGGATAAGGCATGTTAACAAGGAGGATTTCCACTCAAGGATGTTTTCATTCTAGTTAGGAGAGGAGGCCTTTGACAAAGAGGTAAATTCATGGTCGGGATTTAAATGCAACCAACGCAAGTCATGGATGCACTACATCCTTCCCATCGAGATGATGAAGAAAAAAGGCAAAGAAGAAGGCGTAGAATCAAGATCAGGCTCAGAGCCACAGAAGAAAGAAGATCATGCACAGTTAGACTCTAAAGAGGAGGAGGAGACATAGCCACTGGAGTGTAAGAAAATAGCGCTTTCGGTCTTCCATCCACTGCCAGATAAATCTGTGTTGATCGGTGAGGACATCAACAAGATCCCGAGTGTTGTGTTTGTTACCAAACTAGTGGTAAAGAAGCTCAGAACCGAGGTCTCGTTGAGTAAACCTCTGAACCCCCAACCCATTGCATCAGTTGNGTGAGGATGTGTCTTTTTTTCATGGTAAGCACAACAAAAAGAAAGGAGAGCCCAACCTCTACGAGAGGTTCGAAACAAAGAGGGGGGGACGCACAACATTAATTGACTCCATACAACCAGAGACAATTAGGACGGGCTATTACATCATATCCAGTAAGGTTATGAGATAATATTAAAAGGACGAATGCACGCTAGATGCATTGTCAGTAGTATAATTTTGCACCATTGGCATTGTGTTCAACTCATGTAGTTACCTACTAGAGGAACTACTAGTAGATTGCGAGGAAGCCCGGAAAAAGGGAGGTACCTTCACCTATGGATATCTATTGATGGAATTCATGATTTTCAAGTGGAATCCACCTATGGGAAGGTGATCGATGCTAGCAGAAAAGGGGCGCATGGCAAAGATGTTCGAGCCCTAGCAGTCTAGGATAGATTCAGAGAATGAAACACCAGGAATACTGCTTTCAGCATGAACCGACATCATACATTTGTATGAATAAGGCATGTTAACAAGGAGGATTTCCACTCAAGGATGTTTTCATTCTAGTTAGGAGAGGAGGCCTTTGACAAAGAGGTAAAGTCGTGATCAGGATTCAAATGCAACCAACGCAAGTCAGGGATGCACTACATCCTGCCCATCGAGATGATGAAGAAAAAAGGCAAAGAAGAAGGCGTAGAATCAAGATCAGGCTCAGAGCCGCAGAAGAAAGAAGATCATGCACAGTTAGACTCTGAGGAGGAGGAGGAGACATAGCCACTGGAGTGTAAGAAAATAACGCTTTTGGTCTTCCATCCACTGCCAGATAAATCCGTGTTGACCGGTGAGGACATCAACAAGATCCCGAGTGTTGTGTTTGTTACCAAACTAGTGGTAAAGAAGCTCAGAACCGAGGTCTCGTTGAGTAAACCTCTGAACCCCCAACCCATTGCATCAGTTGTCCCCCGCACTCTCTCAGTAGTCAGAGAAACCCCCATTATCTATCTTCAGGAAGACCCTGAGCTGACACCTTCCCATCCACCATAATCACTGAGCAGCCTCCATCATCACCACAACCCCAGTCGCCACCCCTAGAAACCACTAGTCCACCCCAAGCCACATATCTAGAGTCAATGCATCTTGATCTACCAGAGAAAGAGGAGCAAGAAATCCCAGAAACAACCCAAGAGTTTCCTGAGTCGATACCAAAAGCTTCTGGTCCAAACCTCGAAGTACCAGAGCAGAGACTGCTATTGACTAGTCCGAACCCATACATCTAGGACCAGCAGATTATTCCTTTTTCACAGGAAAAGGACACCCAAACCATGGAGGATTTGCAAGACCAAAAAAACCAACACATCCCCTCAACGAACAAGGTTGAGGGTGCCCAAGAAATCACAACGCAAGAAGAAGACGCAAGAAATGGGTAGGACATACCAGAGGTTCAAAAGGAACTAGAATCAACATCTGGGCAAAGCATGACATCCATGCAAGAACAGATGGAGCTAGTTCTCTAGAACCCTCAGCAATGTGCATAACTGATACAACTATGCATAGCCAAAATAGAGGTTCTGACACTCTTTCCCTCAGTGCTAAGGTTTAAGATTGCACCAGGACCATCAACAGAGGAGGAGGTAGAGACCTTCTCAGAGAATTCAATGACTAGTGGACTTCCACTGCAGACTCAAGCACCTAGACATGCAATCCCTTCATCCACTAACCTGGCATAGTGGCTAGAGACGCACTTGTTTGGGCTAATTTGAGCATCCACTGATCAGCTAGACCAGAGGCTCCAACATGCTAAGAAGTCTGCCAAATACGCAAGGGATGAAGCGCTCCTTCCGCAAGCATGCAGGACAAAATTAGAGCATGAAAAGATCTAGGTTGAGTGTCGATGGAAAGAGTGCAGGAAAGGCTTTCTAAATCCTGGTTGGAGATTCGGAAGGTTTCACCCGAACTGCCCAAAGCCAGCGACGTAGGAGAGCCAAAGAATCATATTGATATATTCCAAGGAGCATGGACACAACTCGCCACTCATGCTAAGCATTTGGAAGAGAAGTTGCGACAAACTCAGCAAGAAGTAGAGAACTAGCCTCAAAAGTTACAGGAACAGATGCATAAGATAGTACTGGAAGGAAACAATGCCCGAGCAACACTACATAATCACACAGCGGAATTCACAAAGATTTTCATGGAATTCAACGATTCGATGGGCATCATCGCTAGACGTAACCAGGTTTTGGAAGATGTGTGCACCAAAATACAGGTGTTGAATGAAGAAGTTGTGGCCGTGATGGATCCACTGGAGCAACAACAAAAGTTTGACTAGATCCAATAGGCAGACAATGAACTGAATGCCCTCTTTGAGACACATTCTGTAGCAAAGAAAGAGTTGCGCAACTTTT
>JASDQU011404515.1:44457-55649 GCA_032191745.1 Picea mariana
ATATCGATCAAAATAGTCTTACCCTTCAATGTCACAATAAAATATTGCAAGAGTCCTTGAGTTTGGAAACCACATCCATCAAACACTTTCAAGGTGGTAGGGGACTGGGTAAGTTTAGGAGAACCTAGGGCTCTCCAACAAGAAAAATTCATGACATAGGTGGAGGCTCCCTCATCCAAAACAATATTATGGATGTTCTTTCCACAAACATAAATTTGAATTTGGAATGCTAAGTGGTGGGGGAGCCTCTCTTTAAAGGAATCCATATTAAACATGATCAAATTCAACTCCTATGGATCCATAGCTCCAATGGATGACAACATTGTTCTATGTTGACTCAGATATTTTTGTAGAACTTCAAGGGATGGCATAGCACAAGCACCTATACCAAATATTCAACAATGTTTTAGTTTTGGGCACTGTGGCAATTTGGATTAAATGTCACTTTTCGAATTATGCTCTTTGGTGGGTGAAACACTGTGTCGGAGGTTGTCTTATCGATATAAATAAGATTGGACATGGAGGGATTATCAAAAAAATTCCATTAGATTGATCACCTAGAGGAGTTTCATAACTATGTTCTCGATTCGTTACATTAATGACCTTTAACATGTACACCTTAGAGGTGCTCAATGAATCATCCCCATGGGGTGTGAATGACCTATGTTTCCCCCTTGCAGAGAGGCACGAGTTTGTGCAACTAGATGTTGTTGAATAGGTTGGGAGGTACCCTTCATAAATTTAGTGACTTCCTCATGATGAGGGAAATCTTTCATGTAGTGGTCTTCCTCATAGATCACGCAAGGAAAATTAGGCTTCCTATTCAGTTGAGTATCAATAGTATTTGGATTATCCTACTCGTTAGAATATTTCTTGGATTTATCCTTGTTTTTCTTCTTACCTCCTAGTTGTTGAGATGAAGTGGAATAGACTACATTCTCCTCATAGGTTGAAGTAGGAGTGGAGGTAGTCTTGGTGTCTAAAACAAAACTTGGTTCCAGAGAAAGTTTTTTGGGATCGTTCAATGGATGAGGACTGTTACAAATCAGATCATAAAGTGTGTCAGACTGGGAATAGAAAAAGTACAAATACAGTGCACGAATAATAGCCTGATCCTCAGTAACAACATTTCCCATAGAAACATCACGAGAAATGGGAGGAAAGAGAGACTTTGTAAAACAATCTGGGATGAGTTGGTCCGGAATGGGAGCTTTAATCAATTGTCTTTGTTGTCTCCACTCATGAATATGATCAGATATATGGGTGGAAGAGGATTGTCGGAGTGAGGTAAAAATCTTTGTATCGATCTCATACCGTATAGCCAACTGAAAATGTGTCTATAAAACCATGGCAAGAGAATTAAAGTCGATAAAGGAGTTACCCGACAACTCAATATACCATTTGGTTGTGGTACCTGTAAGTGTTCTCTGAAAAAGCCTTAGAAGGATGGAATCATCCATCAAAGAGTTGGAAGAACACCATAAATGGAAATTCATAACATGATTTTTAGGATCTTCCCGATGTTTGTCGTTGAATTTCTGGATGTCGAACGGTAATTTGGCAGGGATGGTGGGCCAAAATGGGGCATGCTGAATGGAATCATTTATCAAACACGAGAGATATGGCAGATCGAGCATAGCCAAGAATGGAAGTTTTTGGTTGGCATATGGATACTGGTGGTAACTATATGGAATGGGAACACCAGTAGGATTGTATCCAGGTTGCGGTGATATGGTGAAGCAAGACGATAATCCCATATATGGTGGATTTTTGGGTTTTCCGCCCATGTGTTGGAACCTTCTTTTTTGGGATAAGGAATTGTGCAAGTTTTGGCCTAGTATGAGTTGTGAAAGCTTCAAAAGAAGTGGAACAACATAAAAATGAGAAGAAACATAAATCAGTTGCGAAAAGAACAGCGCAATGCAAGCTAAGCAAAAGCGGTTGCAACAGAACAAGAAAGTGTGCAAGCCAAGATAGGAGATACAACCTAGCTTATATATAGGGATCAACACGATTGTAAAAGGGTTCACTATTGATTCATCTGGTTTTTGTTATTGTTTGATCAAATTATGACTATGTTCAGTCTGATCTTCCCCTCTCTACGTGCTTGTTGTCAGTTGAGTCAAGTAAGGTTATGATTCTGCAATGTAATCTATAACCCTTTTGAGAGTAGAGCTCTACGACATGAGTCCAGAGCCAAGAGTCTGTAATAGAGAACTATTGTATGGTTTTGAGCTTGTAATTGAAGGAAGATTCTGAAGATAATATAAGGAAGGGTATAAATTTTCAAAATATGTTGTGTCTTCTTGTGTTTTACTCACGCATTACAATACTTCTTTATGGTTTATAAGTTCCTCATGATGGTTCTGTGTTTAAATTATTTTTTGCAACATAAGTAGGTTCGATTCTTGCACACATAAGATTCAGATCTGTTTGATAGTTAGATGTATTGTGCAAGGTCAGGATGAATCCTGAAGGTTTTGTGAATCCTCATAAGTCTTTTCCTTACCCTTCCCTATCTAATCATCTCAGCAGTTCTTCGGGTGAGACTTATTCTCTTCGGAGGAGATGGAAACGTCAGTGCTCTAGAATACTCGGTACCTTTTGTTGGTAACCTGAGAAGGACCCTGGTCTAATCACACATTTGCCAAAAAAATGGTTACGTAAAATGGGAACCTGTGGGGAGGATGCTTCCGAGGATTCATAGATTTAGTATTGACCAATGGTGGGAAAGAAACTATGACGCCTTCATATGGAAAGAAGTGGAGATGAAGGGAAAATATGTGAAAGACACTCATGAGGTAGTATTTTATTTAGAAAGATCATGTGAGCATTACAAGATATTCTGGGTTAAGTTCCCGTAAGAAATTTTCTATTGGATAAATAGGTTCCAAGAAGCTCCAGAGTTCCAAGATCGAGTCAAGAGAATTTTTACTTGGGACACAGAAAATATTGCAACACTTCATCGGCTGGATTATCCATTCATGTGAGCAATTGATTTGTGGGTCAAGACCACATTATAAGGATACATTATTGATTTTGTAGCTGAGAACCACCAATATTATTCACGAGCAAAGGCGAATTTCAAGAAAGATGCAAGGGGAAGATTGTTGAGAGAAATCCCCCCGTGGATTCAAGTTTTCTTGATGGAAGAGGGGATGTTGACTATGTCCATGACTAAGATGGAAGCATAAACACCCTCACTTGGGGTAGGTCAAGGTTGGGGTAGATTCATGGTCTGAGAGAGGGGGAGGGTTCTTTGACAAATTGGTGGGGACGGAGACAACAAGAAATGGACTTAAAAGATGAGCGAGTCTTGAAGAGAGATGCCATAGTTAAGAAGTGGTGGCATGAAAATATTAAGAAATCAACAATAAAGTCCGAGAAGATGAGGAAAGAAGTCGGACTAGGAGAAGGAGAGGAAAGATAGATGGAAGAGTTGCGGAAGATGAGAAGACAGGAAAAACTGTCTAGTCAAAGATTAAGTGAGAGAGAAGCATAGAGAGAAAGAATTCCCAAGGAGGTTTGAAAAGAAGGAGAACGTGTAGACGTAAGAGAGGAGGAAGTCGTCATGAATCTTGAATAAGAAAGAGAATATTCAGTCTCAATGAAAGGAGAGATCGGGAATCCAACTGAAGAGACCGCTCCAGTGGAAGAAAATGAGACCCCCCCAGATCAAAGAAAACCGCCCCAAAGCCAATGGTGCTATCCCCGAATCACCCATACCCCAAGTGTCTTCTATACAAGTGGTATGGTTGATTCTACCTTCTCATGATAGTTTTGTTTGAGTAAAATTAGTTATTCAATCACAGCCAGGAAGTTCGAGTACAGGGAGGATATTGGGATCCCTTGGTAGATCGCAAGTAGGGTCGTTAGGTTTCATTTTGATAAGAGATAAAATATCAACAATGGTTGGTCACATGGGAGGTTCGATTGCCCGATACCCAGAATTTTGGGGTAAGGGAGATGAAGATGTTGAGCAGCACTGGTTCTTGTGTGAAGCAATCTGAAGATCCAGAGGGACTTCGGATGTGAATAATTTGGTCGAGTTCCAGAATACCTTGAGAGGTCGCGCTCTCAAGTGGTACATGAATATCATTGATCTAGGAGTTCCAGGAATGCAAGGTCAAGCGTTCACACTTGGCCAGGTAAGGACAAGGTTCATAGCAGAGTTTAAATTACCTCAGTCAGAACAACAGTGTCTGTTTGAATTGTGTGAGATCCAGCAACAGGAAGGTGAATCAGCCTGGGAATACAACCATAAGTTTAAAGATGCTATAGGAAGGTTAGCACACCCAATCCATGAATAACATCAAAGGGAGTGGTACATTCAAGGATTTCTACCTCTGACTCAGATTCCGCTAATGCAACAATGGATAGCCACATTGACATATTCCTTGGAACAATCGATGAATATTGAAGCCATGGCGGGATACCTTGGGAGCCTGAGAGTGAATAGACCCCCATCAGATGAGAATTCGGTACAACTACAAGGGAAAATATCAGCGCTTATAGAAAAAATTCAAGAGTTGACAGTACCGAGACTAGGACGACCACAGGTCGGTGCACCAGATTGTATACATAAGGACAAATGGTGAAAAAATGTCCATGAATGAGGGGAATAGGACCTCCTCAGAATCCGATGGGACCCCCACTAGGACCCACGAGAGGAGTTGCACAAGTGTCTACAAACTTACCATTTCATAACCCCACCCTGTATCATGCTTTTCCTGGGAACCAAACAACACTAGCAGTTGAGTATTGTGAAATTTTCTGAATCCATGGGCATGGGCAAAGACAATGCCCCATTATGCAGAAATATTTGACAGTACCAAATACAACACACTATGATTTATGCGCATCTACCACACATACTACCAACCAATGAAAAGTGTTGGATGCACTTGCAGACAGGTTGGACCAAACAACATTCAGGGTGAATGAAAACCCTCAGGGATTGAGAAGAGGCCGAGGAGGTGTATCCCTAGGAGACTTCAGAGGAGGAAGAACTAGGGGAAGAGGGCCAAGCAGATGTTATAACTGTGATGATAAAGGTCACATGGCTAGAGACTTTCCTCATCCAAGGCGGCCATAGTGCTCTCACTGCAGAACCAATGGGCACAAAACTGAAGACTGCCTAGAATTAATTACAAAATGGAAAGATAGGGTACGAAAATGAGGAACTAACCTCATCAGTTCAAAAATCAAGAGGGTTCTTAAGGGAAAATTTCCCAAACTCGATATCTTTACTTGAGGAGGGGAAACGACGGGAGCTTATGCTGATGCCCTACTCCAGATCTAGAAAGCAACACCTAAAGAATACAAGTATGACCCTCTAAAACAAAATTTGTTCTTTAAAAATGCCATAGAAGTATTTCATAATATTCCTATCCTTGAGATGCGAGAGAAAATCCCACAACCTATTGTTTACCCTAATATTGCACAATTCTCTGCTTCACCCCCTACACCCAGAAACCCTATAGACACACCAAGACAACCTGAGTAACCTCAAAATGTATTCGACCTTTGGTTTCAATTATTTTCTGACATTCTCGGGAATGACCAATTAACAGAGAAGTTGTGCAATGCGCTATACCTAGTTTTAGGGAACAAAGAACCCATAGAAGTAGGAATAAGGGATAATCTTCCCGAGAAGAGTACTCAGAGAGTGCAGAGAAGAAAAATATGAATTGGAAAAGAATTTAGACTAGTATCCCAGTTAGACGAATTTGAGATTAAGGATGTCATGTTGGATCTAGGATCCGATGTGAACATTTTTCCTAAGAAGACCTGGGAATACTTAGGAAAACCTAAGCTGACATATTCCCCAATTCAGCTAAGAATGGAAAACCAATACTATATTTTCCCAATAGGAAGGTTGGAGAATGTGTAAATAGATGTTGCAGGAGTGAAGATAGTGGATGACTTTGAAGTGATTGAAATTATGGGGGATAAGAACCCTTACCTTGCTCTACTTGGAATTGATTGGGCCTATGACAACTATGCAATAATCGACTTGAATAAAGATACCATGACCTTTGAGGCCGATGGAATCAAGGTAGTTCAACCCTTGGATCCATATGTAGGACCCAGATATACAGAGCCAACAGAAAATAATATGGAGGGAGAAGATTTGGATCAATTGTACATTGTAATTGCAGGGACAAGAGACGATTACATAAACCCTACTTTTGATGGATCAATAAGTTGGAGAAACGTATAGTCAACAGATGAATATTTAGAATTGGATTTTTATAGCTGGCAACAAGGTTCGTACGAAAAATTATCAAGGAGATGTGCGATTTTCAGAGAAACTAGATGGGTTGGGACCAAAGTCATAGAACATCCAGTATATGATGGTACCTCGGGACTCAATAGTTTCCTGCTCAGCATGGAAGAAAAGGTAGTAGAGGATCAAAGAATCCTAGTACTAGATATAGCTCTCCAAGACACCCCTGCCAGATGGTGGGCCAATCATAAATCCTTACTCAGAGATTGAGACGATGTGAAGCAAGCTATCAAATATAGGTTTCAGAACAAGGAATAGTTGGAAGAAGAGATGCAAATAGATTTCCAAGTTGCACAACTGTTCAATGAAGAATTTGATTCTAAAGTGCATATCGAACAGTCCGTGACACAATGGCAAGTTGTGGAAATACCCTCTCAATTCTGGGTTCAGGTATTTCCCCATTCCATAGCTCCAATCCCAAAATATTGGTTCATGGATGAAGAAACTAGAAGACAGACCACTGACTGAGAGATGCTGGAAACTCATTTTTGCAAGGACTTATCATTTACAAGTAAGTACCCTAAGCTGGAAGTAGTCCTGCAAAAGATTAAAGAATTTCTTTTTACAGACAATGGTAATCAGAAATCAAATCAAGGGGTATGTCCAAAACATAGCCAAGAACTTCAGACTAATATTCAACTAACCTCAACCAAGAAGCCTATAGAATGCTATAAGACTAGCAGGGATTCAGAAAACCCATATGAATTATTGGAATTGAGAAACCTAGCCATTAAAGAGATAGAAAGGAAGATAGAAATCTAGAACACCATACCCAGTCAGACTGATAGTTCCTATAATCACCCATTAAAAATTTGCAAGGTAAATATAGGGACCACAAAGAAACCTAAGATAGCTATGGTGGGAGACTACTGGAATGAACAAACTAGTCAAGAAATACAGAGTTTGCTGCGGGAATATGAGGATTTATTCCCAAAGACATTTTCATAATTGAAGGGAATCAAAGGAGTTATGGGAGAAATGAAAATCGAATTGAAACTAGGATCCAAGCCTGTGAGACATAGAACATATCGTCTTAACCCTAGAGTAAAAGAGAAGTTTAAGAAGGAGATAGAAAAGATGTTGGAAGCTGGACTCATTTTTGCAGTAGAAGAAGCAGAATGGGTTAGCCCAATAGTCATCCAAAGCAAGAAAGGCACAAAAGATATCAGGGTCTGTGTAGACTATAGAAGCCTCAATTATGCCTATGTGAATGACCCTTTCCCAACACCTTTTACTGATGAGGTGCTAGAACAAGTTGTAGGGAAGGAAGCATACTCATTCACAGATGGATTTTCATGGTACCACCAAGTTAAGATCGCAGAAGAGGGAAAAGAGAAGACATCATTCATAACAAAATGGGGATCTTTCGCATACAATGTGATGCCATTTGGATTGAGGAACGCCCCTGCAGTTTTCTCCAGGATTGTAATAGCATATTTCAGAGAGTTTATTCACAATTTTATAGAAGTTTATATGGATTATTGGACGATATATAGTTTTCTCAAGGAACATGTAGCACTATTACATCTGACATTTGACAAATGCAGAGAACTGAAGATATCATTGAATCTCAGAAAGTGTATTTTCTGTGTACCACATGGGAATTTGTTGGGCCACATAGTATGTCGAGAAGGAGTATTAGTATACCTAGCCAAAGTCATGGTTATCGCAAATATGCCACCACCTATGAGTGCTAAGCAGTTATGCTCCACGTTGGGACACATAGGGTACTATTGCAGGTTCATTAGAAGATATCCAAACATTACTGCACCTCTGGAAAATCTATTGAAAAAGGTTGAAACATTCCAATGGAACCTAGAATGTGATAAATCATTTGAGATCCTAAAAGAGAAGCTCGGTACAACACTAATTCTAATATTCCCAAGCTGGGAAAATGAATTTCACGTCCATGTAGACGCTTCAAGAATCTCCTTAGGAGCTATCTTAGCGCAACCTGGAGATGGAAACATGGATCATCCTATCTATTTTGCGAGTCAGAAGCTGTCACAAGAAGAGCGCAACTACACAACAACAGAAAGAGAGGGTTTAGATATGATTTATGATTTGCAGAAATTTAGACATTATTTGTTAGGTTCTCATTTCAAGTTTTTTACTGACCATTCCACATAAAAATGTCTAGTTAACAAACCTGTGTTGGAAGGGAGAATTTGTAGATGGTTGCTATTATTTCAGGAATTTTCTTTTAAAGTAATCGTCAAGCCTGGAAGATGCAACATAGGAAACGATCACCTATCTAGATTAGAGTCAGGGGAAAGTGGCAGAGTAGTTGATGATCATCTCCCAGATGCAGACTTGTTCCAAGTTGAGGCCATACTAGAGTACTTGGAGGACACAACAATCTTCTTAAGTACAGGGGCTTGCCAAGAAATATATTTCGCAACCCAAAAACGCCATATGGTTGTTAGAGCAGCGGATTACCATTTGATCATAGAACAATTGTATAAATTGGGACTAGATAGTATCCTCAGAAGATGCATCCTGGAATGCCACAAAGGAGTTACGGGAGGTCACGTAGGAGGGAAGGCCACTGCACAGAAAGTTCTACAAGATGGACTTTGGTGGGAAACACTCTTCAAGGATGAAAATGCATATGCTAGATTGTGTGATGTTTGTCAAAGAGTAGGTAATACATCACGACGAGATGAATTATCACTTCAACCAATTCGAGATATACAAGCATTTGAGAAGTGGACAGTTGACTTCATCGGACCTATCAACCCCACAACCAAGCATTCAAAGGCTAGGTACATCATCACCGCAATTGACTACCTTACACGTTGGGCTAAGGCAACTGTTGTTCAAGACTGTTCGACCGATACTACTGCTAGGTTCATTTTTGAGAATATTATCACTCAATTTGGATGTCCTAGGAGCCTAACCAGTGATAAGGGAGCTCATTTCATTAGTATCACTATAGAAAAGCTTACATCAGAGATTTTGATCCAACATCACAAAAGCATCCCCTACCACCCATGGGCCAATGGAATAGTAAAAGCATTCAACAAGATTTTAGAGGGAGGCATAACAAAGGTCTGTTGCGCAAATTGGGAATACTGGAATGACCGAGTTCCAACAGTGCTATGGGATTACAAGACAACCACAAAAAAACTCCACAGGTACACGCCATTCCAGCAAGTTTATGGGAAAGAGGTGGTGGTGCTTGTAGAATTAATCACTCTGAGTTTGTACATCACACAGATCACACATATGTCAGAAGAAGAATCAGTTGTGCAGAGACTTATGGAGTTACGAGAATGCGAAGAGACTATTTTTTTAGCAAACTACCATAAATCAATTGAGAAAGCAAGGCAAAAAGCTTGGCATGACAAACACATTAAAACCAAATTATTTTCCTAGGGAGATAAGATTTTACTCTATGATAGATGGTACCAGAAGTATCTTGTCAAGTTGTGCATGCATTGGTTGGGACCATTTATAATTGTGGAGATCCGACCCTCGGGAGAAGTTAGACTCACGTAATTGGATGGTATGTTGTGGCCGGGATGGGTGAATGGCACTCGCCTGAAACCCTATATGTATCAGAACTGAGATGAAATGATTGTTTCTCTAGTCCAAAGTAGCATGTATAATAGTTAGATTTGAGTTTTCTAAATTTTTTCTAAATTCAGTTAATAAAGTCGATGTGTGAAATGTTGCGCTGCGACACCTAGTTCTTTTTCTGTTTAAGTGTTGGTTGATGCAGAATGCCCGACTCAGCAGTGCAGGATCAGAAGTGAAAAGAATCCATTAAATTATAGTCATTAATATGATAGGGACCCCCTTTGTGGTCGAAGGGAGAACGAATCCAAATACGATCTGAGTCCATGTGACCGCACAAACCCAGTCTAGTCACAGCTTTTATTTCCATTACGGTACTCCATCTGAATTCAATTAAACCATAAAGATGCAATACGCAAAGATGCCATCGATATTCACGCTGGGATTCCCACCTGCGAAATAGAAAGGTCTGAAATCGGCCACGTCCATGTCCAACTCGCACAAGTAAATGCCAGGATCACCTGATAGGATTTACCTGGTTAACCCATCCTGTCAGACAACTCAGATCCAATTTGTGTCCATATGGTCATAATGAACAACAATTATTGCTAAAATTACCGCTAAGCCCGAGTATAAGGCTTTGAGAACTCGCCATAACACCCATCATTTTCAAAAATAACTTAGTAATTTATGAATTCTAAAGAACAAGCAAGCCTGTACAAGTGTGAAACCTGTAGTCGTGACCCCTAGTCCTTAGTTCATCACAGAAGTTGTGATAACTCAGAATCCACAATGCCAAGAGCCACAAGAAGTTGAAGCGCCATGTCTAAATATGCAGTGCCAGATGAACCCTGCGACCCTCGAGTCGAGGTTGTAGGTGATCTCAAGGGGAAGGTGGAGCAGGTCAAGCTCCTTGATATGGACTTAACAAATCCACTATTCTTTCCCCAGATGAACATAGAAATCTTCTAGGATATGGCTCCAAATGAGCTAGGAGGCATGCAGTTTGTGCCAAAACCAAAATTTATAAACCTCTTTAGCTCGACTATCATGAACCTTAGATACCTACCAGTATTCGGTACCACTGGTGAGGTTGCGCGGTGCACCAAATTCCTGATTAGCAGGGTACATGAATGAAGTCTCTGGTTGGATAGGAGGTACCCAATCCATGCTGAATACACCCATATGCTTATCGGATTGTCCCTCAAAGGTGAGGATGTGTCTTTTTTTCATGGTAAGCACAACAAAAAGAAAGGAGAGCCCAACCTCTACGAGAGGTTCGAAACAAAGAGGGGGGGACGCACAACATTAATTGACTCCATACAACCAGAGACAATTAGGACGGGCTATTACATCATATCCAGTAAGGTTATGAGATAATATT
>JASDQU011404516.1:17476-28501 GCA_032191745.1 Picea mariana
AGATACTCAGTTAGAGTAACTGATACTATTGGTGGGAATGTCAATTACAAATACAAAATAGCCATAGGGTAGATACTAGAACGGTAGATGGAAGAATCTCATAGCTCATGAGTCGTGACTGTCAGTAGTCCTCCATGTCATAATCATCAAGATTGACATCACTATCACTGCTCTCTCCTCCATCCTCCTCCTCCTCCCCTATATCCAATGCAATCCGTGCATTTGTTGATGTAGACTCTAGAGGACGACCCCTCAAGAGGATCACCATCATCAAAAGTGATCGGCTCTAGCACTAGTTCATTAAGATCCAAGTTGGCTAATGCCAACTCAACATTGTTGTTCAAACCCATATCACAAGGAAACATATCCCACATCTTTGTCTTTCTCTTCAATCACTCTTCTCTTTGCTTGTATATAAGACAGAGGTTGGTGTGCACATACACCACTAAGTCACCTGACACGAAGAAAAAGAGAAGAGTTCAACATAAGAGTTTATACTTGAGTGAAGGGTACATTTTTACTGGAGTCATAACAAAAGAGTTTAACAATCAATGCCACCAACATCAAGGTACTTAAAGGGCTTGGTTCTCTTGATTAAATGTTAGTTCCATACCCTCATACATAATAGAATCTAATGGAAACATTGCAATCTTGTCAATCTTGAAATCCTTTAATGGTAATGTTAAAAATCTAAGTAAAATGATGAAAATGAGAATGTAAATTTTACTTCATTACCATTAATTACTAGGGTGGGTGAAATGGAGGGGGTGGGGACCTCTTTAAATAGCATTTGTAAGGAAAAATAACCCTCACACCAAAACACCTTAGAGCTCCAACTTGCATGAGAAGACATGAGCCCAAATACTTCTATGTGCAAGACACACTAAGGGCAAGTGTCAGACACCATGTGTTTGAAACGTGTCATGTGAACAAGACATGTTCCATACACGTGTCCTCACTATCGTGTCTGACACTTAGGTTACGTGACACAGAGGGGGGTTTGGACGTATCATGTTACTTAGCACACAACTAATCATTGCAAACAAACTACTCTACACTAATCTATGTACATAGGATTAGTCTCATGTCTCCCCCATGTTCCTGGCTCTCCCGTGAGAGAGTTAAGCCAGTACAGGTTCTGATACCATATTAAACTTTGGGTGAGCAGACATGACACGATAGTTACACACAAATAATATATGTCTTACATAGACATCAAGAAACAATACACATATATAGTTGGAGTCAGATCCAACTAATTCCAAATATAGATATAGAGATTGAGAAAATCTCTCAAAAACCTCCAGCAAATCTCCAAACTCAACAGATAACATTAATGGAAACATTATCTCCAACAAAATTTTGGGGTTTAAAGGTTGTATTTCAATTGAGAAATGAGCTACAACTATGAGCGCGACCCTTAGCAATTATACAGAGACGGACTGGATAGACTTCATATCCTAGAATGCATACTTTAACATGACGGGGCCGAATTATGCAGCAAATATAATTCCAACAAAAATTACGTTGAATCAAAGTGGAAAGTGGATTTCTTGGGGATTCCTAAACTATTGTCTGCCTTGTATGGAGCATGCAAATCCTTGGAAGTGGAGCCCAATTCTTATGTTATTTTTCTTCCTCTCGGAAGCGTACTAAATCAAATATTGTTCTCTCATATTGCGTTCCCACATCGAGCACTGAATTTACATTCGATACGGTTGATAGATCATAGAAAGATGAAAAAATTGTCGTGCAAGCATATGAAACTTGACGTTTGCAAGTCTCCTTGCACTGTTTATGAGAAAATATGCAAAATCTATCGTACAAGGATATGACACCTCCCGTTTGCAAGTCTCCGAGTGTTGTTTATGTGAAGTATCTATCTGTTAGACTTGTTTACCCTCGGTGTTCGCACCTCCGATGTCCTCGACATCCACTCCTCATTCCGGCGTCATTGGAGTGCACACCTCGTTCCGCCATCCTTTCCTCCCACGCCATTTCCGTTTAACTCTCCATTTTGAGCGCCTTCCCGATGGGGCAAACATTCTGATAGGCCCACTCCCTCCTCGTACCTCTGAAATCATCACACCACAATTGTAATCGAAGTTAGGGTGACAGGCCTAATGCTCCTCGAGATGGGTGAAAGAGGTGACTTAAATTGCTCACCAACTCTTCTTCTCTCAGGAGCTTTATTTTGAAATTGAATGGACGCACTCTTTTTAACATGTATGAACCGAGAAAAGAGCGGAGGCGGTAGGGTAAAGCCACAATCACAGGATATGAAGTGTAGCTAGGCAAGGCACTTCATAGGGTATTCTAAACGTTTTATGTTTTGGTTGTTTTTTGGTGATTTTTTTGTTTGATTATTTGATGAGAAATGGTTGGATCTGCAGATATGAGTGACTTAGTTTGTATAATCTCAGTGTCTCTGTGTTTTTCAACATGCTGAATCTATTTATATATTCAAAAATGCAATTTAAACAACAGAAAATAACGATTTTATCTAAATTTACATCACCTAATTACGACCAAAAAAACCTAAAAAATAAAACGTTTAGCCAACCTCTCACTCAATACTCATGGAAAAAGTTCATTGCACAAATCAAAAAAAGTTCCTTGTCCAATCCAAATCCAAACAAGTTTGTGAGATCCAAAATCGATCCCCGAGACAACTACTTTGGGCTCATCCCGTTCGGCACAGGAAGCCGCACAGGAAGGCGCATCTATGAGGGCACTCGCATGAGGATTACGATGGTGGACTACAATCTGGGGTCGTTAATCCATCCCTTCAATTGGGATCTTCCTCCAAACCAAGACACGGGTTCAACATGGCCGAATTTTTCGGCCTCGCCTTGTAGAGGGTCGTTTCTCTAGTCGCCAAGGACTCTCCTCGCCTTCGATTTCTCCTGCATATCCGTCACCAATGAGGAAGGGTTAATGTCAGCTCAATTTGTGGTTAATAAATTTTGGTGCAAAGGTCTTAAATTACATTATATAATAAATTTTGGCACAAAGAGTTTTTATTTTTATAAAATATTTTAGATTACAATGTATTGAGATAATGATAGATTTAAAAATCTTATTTAAATAAAATTGAAGATCAATCTAAAACAACATAACATTGCTCCTATTGCAACAACTACAATATAAAAATTACTCATTTAATTTGTAATAATAATTCTATGAATATATTTAACACAATATTGAAACTTTAATATCCATAAAGATTCCATTAAAAATGAAAAACAAAATTGAAAATACATATATACAATTTTAACATCTTTTTAAAATTAATCTTTACATATATAAACTTCAAACATCTTTGTAAATTTGAAGAATTATTTTTGTTTTGATTGGAAAAAAACTAAATAGTACTACTCTTGTAATATGAAAATACAATAAAGTCAATGATATGGTTGGTTGATAGCAACAACAACAATGTTTCACATGGATAGGGTATTGATTTATTGGACTTTCATGTTTAGTCTCAGCTTGAAGGAAAACATAGATCCATTAAAAGTTTTTCATATCCACAACTATAAAGTGAGTATTATTAATTTTTTTAACTCAAATAATTTTTAAAATAATATTTAGTGTAGTTTAGTCTTTGTTTTATATTGATGTTTTAAACAAATATAATGAAAATATTTGTAATAATAGAATAAAAATATTTACATTTTAATTTAATACAATTTTAATTTAAAGATCAGACTCTTTCCCAAACTCCCATTTTCTTGATGTTGCTCCCAAAAGGCTACCAAGTTTCAAAAATAGTTCTCATTGAATTGAGATTTTTTTTTTTCCTTAATTCATATTAAACCATGGATACTATTCAAATTTTCATGTTTTGTTGAGTGAATTTACATTGTAACATCATGCCTACTTTAATTTCATTTCTTTTATTTATTTCATTTTCCTATTTTGATTTATGTGAATAAGAGTATAGTGAAATTACTTTTTATTATTGTTTTATTATTATATTTAAATATATAGATTTTTCTTATTGTTCAATGTAATTAATTATTAAATTAATCTGATAAGAATTTTTTTTATTTTTAATGCGTTTCATTTTTGTAATTAATTATTAAATTAATCTTATAAAAAAATTATAATTAATCTGATAAGAATTTTTTTTATTTTTAATGCGTTTCATTTTTGTAATTAATTATTAAATTAATCTTATAAAAAAAATAATTTTTTTAGTGCGTTTCATTTTTTATTTATTTATTTTAAAAAAATTATATAATCCTTTGTTTTGAATAGTGTTAGTTTCTTTCCGATCTCTTTTCTTATTTAAAATATTTAAATGAAAGCAACTCAACCATCAATAAGTGATGATATGATCAAATTTAAAAATCCCACTAGGTCAATATTAGGACATGTCAATCTTTTCTGACTAAGTAGAAGGGGAAATGTGATCAAATTTAAAAATCCCACTAGGTCAATATTAGGACATGTCAATCTAAGTAGAAGGGGAAATGTTGTAGAAGGGGAAATGCTTAGTGAGAAAAAATTGACCGGTCCTAATATTGTAGATACATTCGCATATTATCGATACCCTTGTGTTGACCAAACCAAACGATTGTTATAATATTTAAATTAGACTATGCTTTTAAAGGAAAAACCAAACGATTGTTATAATATTTAAATTAGACTATGCTTTTAAAGGAAATGTTGTAGAAGGGGAAATGGTTAGTGAGAAAAGATTGACCGGTCCTAATATTGTGGATACATTTGCATATTATCGATACCCTATGTTAGACCCAACCAAACGCTTGTTATAATATTTAAATTAGACTATGCTTTTAAAAATAGATTTATTAGTTTTTTTTAAAATTGTAATACAAATATTGAAAAAACATTTTACAAAATATTGAAAAAACATTTTACAAAATGTTATAAGAGTTTTAATTATTGAATATTCATCTTGATAAAAAGATGAAAAACCACTTAACATTAGTGAAATGAGTTTGGGCTCGATTCAATAACCATGGTTTTATCTCCTTATGATGGCCCTCTTGCTTAAAAACATGTTGGGCTTGGACCGGAAACATCCACCATTTTTTCGAAAAATTGAATTCAATTAGAGGTTATACTTCTCACCAACCCATCTCATATTTCATGGTTATAACATAAAAAAATAATGTTTTAAATATATTAATTTTTTTAAGTTGTATATTTTCTCATATAATGTGGGTGAGGGGAATTAAAAGATGCAACCAATTTAAATGAAAGAGAAAGTGCATGTATACTTTAAAAAAAAGTAAGTACATTACATTTAAATAGAGAAAAAACTGTAAGTGTAGTTTTTCTAACTATGTTTAAACATGAAAATAAAATTATATATTTTTAATATAAGCATCTTGTAAAATATGCATGCAAAAAAAACTATGTATTTTTTATCATTGTTTAAAGAAGTTGTGTTTAAACATGAAAATAAAATTGCTCATTTTTAATATAAGCATCTTATAAAATAACATTTAATTGGTTTATTGAAGACTTTCATTCAACATCCATTTATCATATAACTACTAGCAATTCAGGAAACTCTTTATATTCATAGGTTGTTAATTCCAAGATTTTTTTTTTATCTAAATGTCAATATACATAACCCTAAAAAAGCTTACCTTCAACTACTCAAAAGATAACCATAAGCACTCCACCACTTATTCATTAAAACATTAAGATCCTTAATGAGATTAAAAAATTGGCATGGTTCATGTTTATCATTTTCAAAGAGGTTAAAAGCCAATCCATATACCACTTGTTAATTTCCTAAATGAAATTATAATTACCATTGGTCATATATAATAAATCTTTATAAATTTATCTGTTATGACTCGTAGGGATGATTTTAGGGGCTAAATTTTGCTCATGGGCTAATTTCCATGGTTTTTCCCAAAAAAACATTTGTTATTCTAAAAATGATTCGCTCAAATTCTATAGGATAAATTATTTTACCTTAAAAATCGCCAAAATTCTATACAAACTATATAGAATCCTTAGAAATTTGAATATTTTTACAAAAATATTGCCAAACATTTATATTTGGCATATGAAGGATTACTAAGATTCACCAAGGTTTCTACATTTTAAAATAAATTTCCATCCTTAAAATCATCCTTGGTTATGAGGAGAAAAATTGCAAGAATATCACTATGGATGAGTGATAAGTAGGTGAAATATTAGAATGTCATGACACAATATTGATGGGGATTTATCGAATTGATGAAAGCGGGGTGTTTCCTCAAAGTAACATATTTTCCCCTTATGGATGACAAGCATGTTGGAGGATCTTAGTCAACCAGTGGAATAGGCTCATAGTTGACTATTAATGTGAATATATGAATTCACTGGAGATATATATGTATAGCCAGCTAGGAATTTGAGTTAGTTAACCAACATAGGTAGTTATGGTAGTTGTAACTACCCTCCATCTATACAAGAATATAAATATGTATGAATTTTCCATTATAAACTAGGGGAGATCGTTAATGACTAATAAAAAAATTACTTATTGCTGGCTCTATAATTCCTTCTCTTCTCCCCTTCTCCTCCTCATATACATGTGTATGATTTGTATAATATTTCTTCTGTATTATGACTTATTATCGCACTATTGGTAACTAGATTAAGTCTTAATCCATAAGATTATAACATTGATTTTTTTATTGGAAGAATGATATGAGACATGCACATTACATAATAGATGCATCATGCATAAACACTGCGTGAAGAGGAGAAACGTGACTTGTGGGATAAGAAGTTAGAAAACTATTTAAAGATTATGCAAGAAGAAATCATCTAAGGGCCTTATGTAGGCCAGGGCACAATATTTTACGGAAACCCATGGGAATTTTTTGGATTCAGTACTCGTGGAGATAAAGAAATTAATCAAAAGTCTTAACACATAACCAGTTTAATAGAAGATGAAAAAAAACTGTAATGGAGATATAACAAAATTGCATGAGTGGGTCAAAAAGATTACAAATGAATTATGTGAAGAACAAGCAACAAAAGAACAAACATCCTATTGATCATTATTCCCATCTAGCCCGAGGGATATCACTTAATTTGGTTAGGTATTTTTCCATGGTGCCTTGAATTTCCTTTGAGAAGACTTTCGGAAATTGCCTAAGTAAACAACTTGAGATGGAAGCCCTTAGTTCCACATTCCACATTGTCTTTTCTAATGCACAATGTAAAAACGGTGCTCATGTGACCATTTTCTACATTATGCTCTCTATATTTCCTTCTAATATAGAATGCAAAAATATTTCTTGTGAACACCTTCTTTTACATTATGCCTTCTTCATCACCTCCTGATGGAGAATTCAAAATTTTTTTCACCTTAATCCCTTCTTTTTCATTATGCCATTTTCCATTCCCACATTCCTTGACAATCGACCTCCCACACTCCACATCCCTTGTATTGTTGGAATGTGGAAGCCCAAACATTGTGCCCCTTTCCCCACGATTCTACAGCATCGTATCCTTTCCTAACTTCATCACTTTTTCTTGTTTACACTTATGCATTCCCACATCCCTTGTCACACATTCTTATGGATGCAAAGCTTCCATTGTAACATCCCATTATTATTTTCCTAAGTTTTTTTTGCATTCCACATCGCTTTAACATGCGTATGTGGAACATTTCCCTTTGCACTATTTCCTAGGCATTTACTCCAACTTAGGTGGTGGCCCACTACATTGACGTGTGGAATTTTCTCATTCAATGTATAGTTCTGTAGAAGATCTAAGACAACAAATCCTTTATGAATGTTATAAGTGTACTATGAAATTTGGCGGGAGATTTAAGAAAGAAATTGGATGATAGTTGTGCACTTTTTGGCAATATATTCCTAAAGCAACAAAGTGTGAAAGTAAAGGATGGAAATATATTCTTAATCTAACAAGTGTTGCATGGTAGCGTAGTCCCTGCCAGGTTGGAATGAGAATAAATGTGACCAAGTACAGACACGTGGGTAGGAAGTTGAAGTACATGTGGTTTCCATGCATAATATAGTATTCCCGAATTAGTTTTTTCCCAAAATTTATCAAAAATTATTAACATTTAAAAGGTTATTGGACACAAAAAATTTAGCATTCTCGAAGTAGTTTTCTACATACGTTGGTGGAAAAAAACACCAAAAAATAGTAGTAACATCTGTTACATAGGTTCGTGGAGAAAAACACAAAAGAATTAGCATTCCCAAGTTAGTTTTCTTTAAAACAAGGGCTCGTGGACACAATAGAAATAGAAATTTATCAATTATAGGTTCCTGGACAGCATAAATTATACATATCAAATTTGTAATTTTATAAAGTAGATATTTACTTGTATACATACGAAATATGTACTTTTATAAAGTATGGGAATGAGATTCCATACTTGCCAGTTTTTGTATGGCGGGTTCTCGGGCTGGCGCGCTGAAAATTGGGCTTTGTTGTTCCGTGCCTTACAAATAGCACCCAGAGTTCCGTGACATACAAATTGACAATCAGACTTATGGACTATTTGAAATTTAAGGGCTTATGTCTATTACACAGGTTCGTGGATGAAAACACAAAAAAACTAGCATTCCCGAATTAGTTTTCTTTAAAACAAGGGCTCCTAGACACAAGAAATTGAAATTTATTAAATTATAGGTTCATGGACAGCATAAATTATACATACCAAATATGTAATTTGATTAAGTAGATATATAGAGCATGTGGGTTCTTAGGCTGACATGCTGAAAATTGAGCTTTTGTTGTTCTGTTCCCTACAAATAACACCCAGAGTTCCACAACATACAAATTGACAATCAGACTTGTGGACTATTTGATATTTAAGGGCCTACGTCTGTTACATAGGTTCGTGGACAAAAGCATAAAAAAACTAACATTCCCGAATTAGTTTTCTTTAAAACAAGGGCTCTTGGACACAAGAAATTGAAATATATCAAATTATAGGTTCCTCGACAACATAAATTATATATACCAAATATGTAATTTGATTAAGTAGATATATAGAGCATGAACGGAACCCTCATTCCGGGTTCTCGAGCTGGGGGGATGAAAATTGGGCTTTTGTTTTTCTATCCCATACAAATAGCACCGAGAGTTCCACGATATACAAATTGACAACTGGACTTGCGGACTATTTGAATTTTTTGATCACGGGTTCTCGGGCTGGTAGGCTAAAAATTGGGCTTCTGTTTTTCCATGACCTACAAATAGCACTCAGAGTTCCGCGATATACAAATTGACAATCGAACTTGCGGATTATTTGAAATTTAAGGGCCTACGTATGTTACATAGGTTCATGGAAAAATGTACAAAAAAAACTAACATTCCCGAAATAGTTTTCTTTAAAACAAGGGCTCCTGGACACAAGAAATTGAAATTTATCAAATTATAGGTTCTTGGACAGCATAAATTATACATACCAAATATGTAATTTGATTAAGTAGATATATAGAGCATGCACATAACCCTCATTTTGGGTTCTCGGGCTAGCGGGCTGAAAATTGGGCTTCTATTGTTCTGTTCCCTACAAATAGCACTGAGAGTTCCACGATATACAAATTGACAATCAGACTTGCGAACTATTTGAATTTTAAGGGGTTCGTGTCCAAAAAACCAAAAAAATAGTACTTCTGTCTATTACATAGGCTGGTGGACAAAAGTATGAAAAAAATAACATTCCCAAATTAGCTTTCTTTAAAACAGGGCTCCTAGACACAAGAAATTGAAATCTATCTAATTATAGGTTCCTGGACATCATAAATTATACATACCAAGTATGTAATTTTATAAAATAGATATTTACTTTTATACATACGAAATATGTACCTTTATAAAGTATGGGGATGAGATATTCTAGAGCATGCACAGAGCCCCATACTTAGCCATTCTTTGGATCACGGGTTCTCGGGATGAAAATTGGGTTTTTGTTGTTTCGTGCCCTACAAATAGCACCCAGAGTTTCGCGATATACAAATTGACAATTAGACTTGTAGACTATTTGAATTTTAAGGAGCTACATTTGTTACATAGATTCGTGGACAAAAGCACAAAAAAACTAGCATTCCCGAATTAGTTTTATTTAAAACAAGGGCTCCTGGACACAAGAATTTGAAATTTATCAAATTATAGGTTCCTAGACAACATAAATTATACATACCAAATATGTAATTTGATTAACTAGATATATAGGGCATGCATAGAACCAGGGATGATTTTAGGGGATAAATTTTACTCATGGGCTAATTTTCAATGGTTTTCACAAAAAAAAGATTTGCTATTTTAAAAATGATTCGCCCAAATTCTATAGGATAAAATTATTTTACCTTGAAAATCACCAAAATTTTATAAAAACTATATAAAATCCTTAGAAATTTGAACATTTTTACAAAAATATCGCCAAACATTTATAGTTGGAATATGAAGGATTAGTAAGATTCGCCAAGGTTTCTACATTTTAAAATAAATTTCCATCCTTAAAATCATCCCTGTACAGAACCCTCATTCCATACTTAACCAGTTTTTGGATCATGGGTTCTTGGGATGGGGACCTGAAAATTGGGCTTCTGTTGTTCTGTGTCCTACAAATAGCACCGAGAGTTCCGCGAGATACAAATTGACAATCGGACTTGCGTACTATTTAAATTTTAAGGGGCTCATGTCCAAAAAATTTAGCATTCGCGAATTAGTTTTATTTAGATATGTTTTACATACGTTGGTGGACAAAAGCACAAACAAATAGTACTAATGTTTGTTACATAGGGTGGTGGACAAAAGGGAAAAAAAAATAACATTCCCAAATTAGTTTTCTTTAAAACAGGGGCTCTTAGACACAAGAAATTGAAATTTATCAAATTATAGGTTCCTGGACAGCATAAATTATACATACCAAATACGTAATTTTATAAAGTACATATTTACTTTTATACATACGGAATATGTACTTTTATAAAGTATGGGGATGAGATTTTATAAAGCATGCACGAAACCCTCATTCCATACTTGCATAGAGCCCTC
>JASDQU011404516.1:37744-56545 GCA_032191745.1 Picea mariana
ACTTCATGCTTGTTCAATTTTTAGGATTCATAGCAGATCACACTTCCTTTCTGCATAAGGACTCCTTCGAGCCCTTCCTTACAAGCATATGTCCACACGAGGAAGTCAGCTTATGGGTCGACGATTTTGAGCACGGGTGCATGGGTTAGTAGATGTTTTAGGGTTTGAAATATTTCTTCACATTTCTGTGTCCATAGGAATTTTGTCCCGTTATTCTAGAGGGAAGTGATTGGACAACCAATCTTGGAGAATCCTTCTATAAATCTCTTGTAATATCCTACTAATCCCATAAAGGATCTGATATCCGAAACATCCCTTGGGGTAGGCCATTCCATGATAGACCTGATTTTGTCAGGGTCCACTGCTACCCCTTCTTCGGACAGAACATGACCCAAGTAATGTATTTTCTTCTGGAAGAACTCACATTTGTTGAATTTAGAATAGAGCTGATGCTCTCTGAGTACTTGCAGCACAAGCCTAAGATGTTCTTCATGCTCTTCTCTATTCTTAGAGTAAATTAATATATCATCAATAAAAACTAGCACAAATTTATATATAAATTTACTGAGTGCACTGTTCATCAAGCACATAAAAGTAGCAGGGGCATTGGTCAACCCAAATGGCACTACCACGAACTCATAGTGACCATACCTCGTCTGGAAGGCAGTTTTATGGATGTCTTCACCCTTGATTCAGAGTTGATGGTATCCCGATCTCAAGTCGATCTTTGAGAAAATAGACGCGCCTCCCAATTGATCAAACAGATCATCAATCCTGGGCAAGGGGTACGTGTTATTTATGGTTACCTTATTGAGTTGTCTATAATCTATACACAGTCTAAGGGTGCCATCCTTCTTTTTCACAAACAGGACTGGCGCTCCCCATGGAGACACGCTGGGTCGAATATAACCCTTATCCATCATTTATTTTAATTGCAATTTGAGTTCAACTAACTCAGGTGTGCTCATCCGGTAGGGTGTCCTAGACACTAGCACCGCTCCCGATGCGAGTTCTATCGAGAAGTCTATGTCTCTTCTCGGAGGTAGACCTGGTACCTCTTCTAGAAACACATCACTATATTGTCTCAGGGTAGGATGATCTTCAAGGCTGGGTTTGTCACCTTCTATGGTTTCCGACACCAGTATTGCATATAGGGAACATCCCTTTCGGCAATACTTTCTCATTTGTAGAGCTGATATTTGTCTCACCGAGTTATGTTTTCGGATCCCTTGAAGGGTTATCCTTTTTCCTTCTTTACTCACACATTCTAAGGTTTTATGGTTACAGTCCAATCTGGATTTATGGGAAGCTAGCCATTCCATACCAATCAATAGATCATACAATCCAAGGGGTAATACGTTAAGGGTTGCTTGGGTGGGAAATTCACCCAACATCAATTGGCAGGATAGTATGACTTCTGCTACCCTTCTTTTGGTGCCAGTGGATAACTGTACCAACCATGGCTTGGTTTGTTTTTGTGGCTATAGTTTACACTTATCAACAGCTTTAGGGGCTATATAACTCAAATTTGAACCAGGGTCAATCAAAATAGACACTAGATGGTTGGAGATCATACCTTCTATCTCCACCACTGAAGCTTGATGGTCAGCTTGGTTATATTCCAAGTCTGCATAAATCTGTGGCACACTCCTGGACACATCATTGACTATAGTAGCTTCTTGGATGTTATAAATCCTCTGACTATTCTATTGTCGGTGTGGACAGTCTCTCAGAAGATGTTCTTCTCCACAACCCCAACATTTCAAAGGTTCTCTCTTTGGGTTATCAGTATTTACTGGTACATGTCCAGAAGTTTTACTTCTGCCCGATGAGGGAAAGTTTTGCTGGAGTACACTCTAGGCTAGAAAGTTCATTCTTGGGTTCTTCTTATAGTTCTTAAATCCTGGGGATTTAATCCCCTTTTTCTGGAACCTGGAACTATTCTTTGGTTTCCATCCCTCACGAGGTTCTGCTAGATGTCCATACTGTTCCTGACAATATGTTGCCTTTCGAATAGTGCCTTCTAGGGTCTTTGGCTCATCAAATTCAATTATGTTCCGGTAGTCCTTGGGTAGCCCACTGATGAAGCGCTGCACCTTTGCCTTTTCTTCTTTTATATAAGGCACATATCTCAACAAGTCGAGGAATTTGTTGACATATTCCTCTATAGTGAGTTGCCCCAGTTTGAGTTCATAAAACTCTTTTGTCTTCTTGTCGAAATATTTTTCCGACAAATACTTCTTCCGGAAGTATTTCTCAAACTGTTTCTAGGACAGATCCTCTTCGCGAATCCCTTTCACATTCTTAAGATCTTCCCACCAAATGGAAGCCTTTCCGTTCAGATTGAAGGTGGCTACTCGAGCCTTCAAATTTTCTGAAAAATCATGGACTCTGAAATATTTCTTTAGTCCAAGAAACCAGGCCTCTGCTTCCTCTCCCTTCTTTATCTCACCATCGAAGGAGGGTGGCTTGGCCTTTCTGAATTCCTCAAATTTATGACCCTTGGAAGTCTTTTGCTTCTTCTGTTTTCTTCGATAATAGGAACTGGTTCTACTGCTGGAAGAGTATTATGAATCACCAGCTTCCTTCTCAAAGGAATCACTCGACACTGGTCCCTTACCGCTGGGGTGGACCTTTTTCGAGGTGCTCCTCTTAGTGTGGCCACTGACATGACCATGTTTCTGAGTTTCAGGTTCATGCTGCATTTGTCTTTACAGATCAGATAAATTCTGCAGTAAAACTGCGTTAATTTCTGTCTTCTTTTCTTGTTCTTTAATAATTCTTTCATTGTCGGCCTTGCAGCTTTGCAACTTAACCATGAGACTCCTCACAGTCTCATCTAGATATGGAGGGGTCCCTATTGCCCTTCTTTTGTCAGACTCTTCGTCTCTATTGTGGGAGCCCTCTCCCACCTCTTGATGATTCACCATTCTCTATGTCTGTAAATTCCCGTGGCTGATCGCCCGCTTGGGTGCAAAAGACAAACGCTGGTTGTTAGTCAATAGTTAGATGCATTTTTATAACTCGCACAAAAATTCATAATTATTTCACATGCATACACAGTCGGGTTCTTATTTTCAAACTTTGATCCTTTGAATATAAAAAGGTTTAAGATAGAGGGTTACTCCTCTTAGGAGTGTTCCGAATGGAGCTTCTGTGCAACTCGTTCATGAGCCAAAGCAGGTCGAGTGCTGTAACCTGGGTCTGATACCAATTTGTCACATACCCACTACGGAAATTAAAACTTTTCTCCCCTTTTCTTCTTTTCTCCGAAGAATAGAATTCCCCGAGTCCCTACAACACCTGATACAGACCCTGCCATCCCTTAACCGCACTCATCTGATCGGCGGCTATGCCCACAAGCCTAACCAGTATGGCATCCTTTCGCTCTTCGTGACACGGCGCTACCAGAGCGTTGATTTTTTTTTTTTTTTTTGACTCTGATAAACCCCGAAAGTCAGCGATGGTTTGACTTCCTTTTCACACTTCTTGCATCTCACAACCTTGTGAGTTGGGGCATCAAGCCTTCAATCTCCTACCTTGTGAACCTCCGAGATGCGAAAGTTAGTGATGGTTTGACTTCCTTTTCGCACTTCTCGCATCTCGCCACCTCACGAGTTGGGGCGTCGAGCCTTCGTGCTCCTACCTCGCGAACTTCCAAGATGCAAAATTCAGTGATTGTTTGACTCCCTTTTCGCACTTCTCACATCTCGCCACCTCGCGAGTTGGGGCGTCGAGCCTTCGTGCTCCTACCTCGCAAACCTCCGAGACACGAAAGTCAACGATGGTTTGACGTCCTTTTTGCACTTCTCGCATCTCGCCACCTCGCGAGTTGGGGCATCGAGCCTTCATGCTCCTACCTCGCGAACCTCCAAGACGCGAGATCCCGAACTCGGATCTCTTCCAGACTGTACCAACCCTAATCGCCTTGCAACTCTGGAAGATCCAACGGTTATCGACTGTTCGCCACTTCTATTTCGAAGTGTCTCTGTCGTCAGTTTCTTCTCTCTTCTGCGCGCGTCTGGACGTACATTTTCAACGACCCAGATCTATTTCACTCCAGCTAATCTAACGATAGTTGTAGCTATTTCTTGAGCATGCACTTCTCTTCCTTCTCCTTGAAACATTTCTTAAGTATCAAAGGTTTCAGCCTTTGCTTCTCCTCTGCGACCTTCGTAGCTATGGCTCCGTGCACAAAACAGAATTATCCCTCCCGGGCTTCTCTACTCTGAAGCCGTGAGAGATTTCCTCGACCTTTGAGAATTCCTACAGGGTCTGTGCATCTGACCAGGTGCTATCCGTCTTGAGCTTCGTCAACTATGTGGGACTTGGGAGCTTTGCGCTCTTTCTCCTGGGTTTGACTCTTAAAAGAGTCTTCAACACATCTATTTCTCTCCTTCATCAAGTCTAGGACTTGAGTGGGCCTCGGTCTCTACTCGTGAAAATAAAGGAAAGGAGTTGAGGCATTTAACGCCCCCTCTTCTCCTTCCAATCTAACGGCCGTGAGTGACCGTAGATCTTCCGACAGGATCTCGCCCGTCAAATAATACTTATCCCTACGCAACCATCTCGGGATTTCAAGAGGATCATTCCTCCTCGTGCAGGGTTACTAAGGCCTTACGCCTTCACATCCTCTTTCCAGGTTCTTGATGGTTTTTTCAAGGAGGGTATCTCTATGGGGAGGTTTACCCAGGGTGCCATCTGAGGTAGATAAGGGTATCTCTCTCTCGAGAACCAGACGTGAAGTCTTAATTAGATCAGTATGCATATAAATAGCGATTTATGAAAACATAAGCCATATGTAGTCTTTCCATTATAAACATGCAACTACCAGTACTGATCAAAACACCATACAGACATTCTTGCACTGAAATCATTCACAATTTCATAGCTTATGAGCATAAATATCAGAATATATATATATTTCAAGATGCTAGAGACAAAACACTTATCAGAAAAACACCAGAGGTGTTGCAACTGCTGAGAGGGGTGCTCATTTCCACCCAACCGTAGGCTCAGCGACTCCCAATGGATTTACCACTAGCCACCCCCGAGCTGAAACCACGATGCCGCGAGACTGCATCTCTGTCTTCCAGTGACTGAGAACGAAGGTTACTCTCCTTCTTCTCAGCTATCACTCACTCTGCATATTTTTCCAGATTTCTTCCTCCCTCGCGTCTGCCCGTGATCGCACACTCCTCCTGCCTTTTCCCTTTCCAGCGAGGTTGCATGTGGCACGATCTCCCTCATGGTGGTCAGGTGTCAGGACCCCACGGATGGGCGGTTTTACCCCCATCCCTCATTACGCATGAGGATCCATCTACCTACCAACCTGCGAGCAATTAATTTCGGGCCAGCGAGCCGCTCTTGGTTCTCCAGGCCAGTGAAGACCAAATATGGTATTTGTTTTCGGTGGAAGTTAACGCCACCATTCCAAGTTCCTTCCACTACCTTTATCCAGCCATCGTGGTCTCTTTTTCAGCATATTCCCCTCTCAGCAGTCCTGCAATATATATTCATAATATTATTCACATTCATCGACCTTTTTCACAAGGTCTATTCACATTACACATTCACATTTTTGAGTTTGCCACAATACTTGGCCAGTATAGTTATTTTTACAGACTGGGGGAAACAGGGTGTTACACTAGTGATTTCCGTGATATACAAATTGACACAGACTCCAGGGATGGCGGGCTCCTAGAAACGAGCAATACATACCAAATATGCACAGATCTCTTATTCCATACTTAGCCACTTATTTGGATCGCGGACTTGTAGGTTGTACATTAGGCCTCTAATGTTCTGTGTCCTGCAAATAGCACCCATAGTTGGACGATATACAAATTGACAAGTGGACTTGTGGCCTGGCTGGCTCAACATTGCATTTTTGTTGGATGGCGGACCTACAGGCTGGCGGGCTCTAGGCACAAAAAAAACAACATAGCTGCAAACAAGTTCGACAAATACAGACAAAGTAAATGAAAAACTGTTTAGTATGGAACACGGGCAGAAAAAAAAATGCACCTTCGCATGGATTCCTCTACATCTCTGGGTAGGAGTTCTTTGTGGCGTCTAGTTTTCCTGTTTGTTTCTATCAACAAAATTACAAAACAAAAGGGATATGAACATAAGTTCAGATGTAAAGAAAAATGCAAGTACTATGTACATATACTAAAAAAAAATAGAATAAGATGAATAGAGTAACAAATAGTTTCTAGGAGGATGTACATTTTTTTTCTTTTTTTTTGCATAATGTATATTTTATAATTCAAGTACAACATCGATTGTATGCTCACCAGAGAAGTATGTGTATAAATCAGGGAAAACCAAGAAGTTGGATAATTTTTTTTTTTTTTTTGCAACATGCTATACAGATATGCTTTGAAACATAGAAATATGACTTTGCAATATGTTTGATGTATATCTCATAATTCAAGTGCAATACCAATTGTATCATGATTAGACCAATATGTGTCTAAGATAAACATAATGTACTGAGGAATGGGCACATTCGACCAGACATGGTCAATAAGTGTGTTTTACAGATGGCTTGTGTTGTTCAAAAGAAAGCAGAGACTGTATTTGCACATGTAGTTTTCCAATTCTTTTGTTTTGCCACTATTTTGTAGCATGTCAATATTGAAGTCTCCTACAAGTACAATGGGTCTGCTCAGATGGAAATGGCCCAATGCATTGGAAATAACATCTACTATGTTGGAGAATGTTGCATGGGGAGCAACATACAGATTCAGTATTGCAACTTCAGTTTCATGGAAAAAAAAAATTGCAAGCACCACTTCAACATTCTTTTCTTCGATATGTATATGGTCCAAAATTGGTACATGTTTTTTCACCAGTATCATCACCCCATGTGTAATGTAACTTGATATGCAATTGTGATTTGGGAATTGTTTGTTCTGCATGCATAATGCCATGTGTGTTTCCTACAAGCACAAAATATAGGATTGCATTATATCATAGTCATTCAGTATATCATACATGTGTGCATTTAATGTACGTGTGTTAAGCGAGAGAATTGATATAGATGAATTTGTTTGTATGGATTGGTAATCATCGTGTAGTTGCCATTTTGCGGTGGTCCTGAGTCGTTCCATTTCAATATCAACTTTCTGTTTCACTTTGAAGTTATCTTTTGTAAGAGGACTTAGTAAATACAAGGAGTCTATGCTTCTGACACAAGACAGTGTTGCGTATACAAGTCCATGTATCTGAATTCCAGCAGGCTGAAATGCAACATTATCAAGTGTTAGTCCTTGTGATTTGTGGACTGTACGTGCACATGCAATTTTAATCGGAAACTGTTTTCGAATATTCAGTCGAACTTTCTTTGTTGATGTTGATAATGGCTTCAATATTCACAAAATAGGTGTCCAATCGCTTCTAGTGTTTGAATTATATAGATAATACAACTTGCTTGCATGTCGCTTGCCTATATGCGGTTCATGGAACTTAATCCAAAGGACATCAAGTTTTTTTGTCTTCGTATAGCCTTTGAGTATTCCATCTGCACCATTGACCAAGCCATCCTGTGAATCATAGTTACAGGAATACATTTCAACCAACATTTCTAGTTTGAGGACAAGCTGGAAAGGTAAAGTGACTGAATGTTCATGACATGGCACATTTCCATGGTTGTCTTCTTCGAGGTCAATTGAATTGATGATGATATCATCGCCAGGTATGAGCAATAGCATGTGGCTGTTATGCATTGCAACATCCTTATTTCTGTATAACAGGTAAGGGAACGTTGGGTCTGTTGGTGCAGGCCGTAAGCACCTCAAATTGATATAGGTTAAGTAATCATATGTTTGGATGTTTGTGTGCATTCTATTCAGAATTGCAATGAATGTTTCATCTGTCTGGCGCATTGTAGTATGCAACTTAAAGCATTTAATATTGTCTCTCCATAAGTCATGGGTGACTGTTTCCATGTTAACGGTAGGTTTTTCAAATATCAAAGAATCTTGGATGGGTTGTGCCTGGTAAAGATCCCCACAAAATATCATGTCAATGTTTCCAAAGTATTTCGTGTGCACATGTTTTATGCTTCTTAGTCGGTTGTCAATAGAATACAAGAACCGACTCCCAATCAAAGATGCTTCATCTATAAAGACAAGTTGGAGTTCCTCATAAAGCTTAGATAATGTATCCAACATTTCCTTGCTAAGTGGAAGAAACTGTGACTTGTTAAAAGGCATTAAAAATGCAGAGTGGACTGTTGTTCCACCAGCATTATATGCATATTTTCCTGTGTATGCAACTATTAGGCCCTTTGGTTTCATAGGATGAAAGAAATTGTTTAAATCATAGATTTGTATAAGCATTTGGAACAATTCTTTTGCTATGAATGTATTTCTTGTTCCTGCTCCACCTGTAAGGAACAAGTGCACATGATTGTCCATGTTCAAGCATTTTTTAAGAGCAATGTCCTTTAGAATTGTTTGTTATTGGTGATTCAACATATGTCTTATTATGTGGTATTCATTATTTTCAATTAGGAAAGGATGTTTTGTGACTTGAAAACCAAGATTGATACGTTTTTCACTTCCACCTGCTAGAGGACGAGGAAAATCCGCTTATAAGTCATAGGACTCAGAAGGAGTTCTGGTTGTTTTTCAGTTTGTGAATGTCTCATCATGATCGATAGGGATTTCTAGGTCATTAAGTGCAACTTATAGATCACCCCATGTTGGATTAACATTGTAGGTAAATCTAGCTTCATTGATGTGCACTATAGTCTCATATGCAACATACGCAGCCTCCCATGTAAAGAAGTTATGTTTTAATGTCTCTTCGTTTTTATCGAACAGAACGTACAACAACAATTCTTATCTACAATAGTTTTCATAGTCACAATGTTTATTGTATTTGACAAACCGTATCACAACGGTTTTTTTTCTTTTTGATATGGGTGCACCATTTTTTTGTTAATGCGATACGAATTCTGCTAAGTAGATATGCCTAATAGGAGATGGATGCTGGAGGTAATAATCAACAATAGAGTGACATAACATGTCTTCTGAATTTCCAGGCTCTTTTTGTAGAAAAACCGGTGGTTTAAGAAAAAACGTGTGTTTTTCAAGTGGAGATGTGTTTATGAAGACACATTTTCTTGAACTACAAGTGAGGGGCAGGGAAAGTGCAATGTGAACTACTTGTTGAGCAAACATTTGTTGAAGATTAAGCAATGTATTTCCAAGTGTGTGTATCATTTGTATGGCATCAATATGAATTCTTTCATGTTCTTTGCATATTCTTCTGAATGCACTTGTCATAGATTTGTCAACTTTTGTCACATACGAGGTACAGTACGATGTTGCTGCATATGCAATGAGCACGTACTGCACATCTGTATTTTCTTTCCACATAACTGGCATGTCCTTGGAGAAACTGTTGTTCCAAATATGGGAAAGTTTTTATTTAAGGAAAACTGTTGGTTACCTAAGCGTACATTGTAAGGCTTGGATGTACTCATCTTCTGATAGATTTACCTCTGTCAAGAAGGAATCAAAGATCATCAGCTCGTCAAATTCTCCTTGTTCTAGAAATGCAAACAAGGATTTAGATTTCTCAACAACAACGTTTTCCTCTAAACTAAGTGGCTCTACAATTCTTGTAGCTCTCATTGGCGGCACGAGAAAGTTGTATCTACAATGCGATTTTTTTCATTTTCTACAACTTCTTGTATGGTAATGTCTATGGACTTTGGAAATTTCTGGATCCAAATGATCTGTGTTGCATGTTATGCATTTATCCACAAATTGTTCAATCTCTGAATTGTTATCAACTCCATAGATCGGTGCACCCTCTATCCACAACAGTGTGTGGTCATGTTCATTTCCCTATTCTAGAATCTAGTCACAAAAAAATAGTCCGATATTTTTCCGAAAAACGTTTCATCATGGCATATCAATTGTCTCAAAGCATTTATTCTATGTCTATAGTAGCGAGTACATGTCACTGGGTCTTTTCTTATGAGGTAGTCAATGCCATTATTTTCCAGTGTATCAGTTTCTTTTTTATGTTTCCTATTCCTATGCAGGTTAGATATGGCATCCACCAATGGATCCCAACAATGCTCTGCACTTGAAAATGTGATGAAAAATTTTGGCGGGCCCATTTGTCGGATCATTGCAATTTTTTTTTTTTTTTGTTTCAAATAGTCAGGAGAGGTGCAAATGTTTTTGAAATCTATGTATCCAATATCAGATTTCATAATTTTTTCTAGGTTTACTTTGTAATTCACATCCTTGGCCAACAACTTTCTTCCTTGTAACTTGCCTTTTCTTATTCGGGCCCACATGTGGGACAAAACTTGCTCTATTATTATGCACATTGTTTTGAAAAACAAATTTGTTATGTGACAGGAGAAGTAACTGCTTGAATGTAGAAGCTCCCATCGGACTATTTTATGATAATTGAATCGTTATATAATATCAGTGACACGTGGATCTCCATAGAAGAGTGTTGGAAAGTTCATTTCCTCAGCAAATTTGTCCTTGAATATTCCAAGTGGACACTGCCCCTCGGTAGGTGCAATTTCAAAAATTTTGTCTTGCAAGTCATGAATGCACTGTGAATCAATGAATCCATGCACCAATGTTTCAACAGGTGTTTCATTCTCCGATTCATCACTTGTATGAAATTCACTAGGATTTTCAAGAGTGTTTGCAAAGATGCCATCCTCTTCTGCAAGAACACTGTTCCAGTTGCCATTTATACAAATGTTATGTGCTTTGTACAGGGTCCTTGAACATAATTCCTTTAATGCTTTCATAACAACATGCACACACACTTTTCCTGTCTGATAGGCATTTTTGTATCGCAAGTGTCTTTTCAGAGCCACAACAATTGTCATTGTATTGTTAATGAATTATGGCAATGCTTTTTGCACAACATCTAGCTGAACAAACACATTAATAATTGATCATGTTAAGCCCATCTGGGGTCGTTTATAGCCCCAAGGTTTGATTTGAGAAAATGCAATTCGTAGAGACACAAGTCTCTCCTCAAGTAACGTAAGTGCACTTACATCTAGTAGTGGTGTATTACATCTTATTTGGTCAGGGGTTGCAAACTGTGGCAGTTTTCCATTTTCAAGTGACCGTTTGCATGGAAGACAAACTTTTCCACTGGAAAATGGTTTCTCGTGCATTGTCAAGCGGAGGTATTCTGCTTTCAAATCAGGTGTGAAAGACTTTGTGTTTTTTGAAAAATTCAATTGTTCACAAATTGCACATGCAATGGAAGGAGTGTCTTTAATTTGTTTAATGTAGGTTTGTCTTGCATTTTTCTTTCGCAGGGAAGTATGGGTAGAAAATGTTTCCTGGTTTTCATTGGTAGTACTGCATGGTGTTTCTTCTAGACCAAGAAATTTCACAGTTGCATGACCATTCTGGGATATGCGATCGTACTTGTTTCTGTTCTGTTCTGCACGAACAAATTTCTTTAGATTGTGATATGTGAGTTTCTCTCTAAAAGGAAGCGTAGCAATGCATTTTTTTCTCTCGCGCATTACCTTTTTCAAGTTGTGGTAACTTACTCTATGTTTATTTCCTAAGGGCACGATGAGCTGATGGCAACTGGGATGAATTTCACTTTGACTCAGGTTCTCATAAACTAGTCTACGTTTTTTGTTTAAGGCCTCTAAGGCCTCTATGGCCTTATCATAACTTTTTTGAAGTTGTGATAACTTACTCTACGTTTTTTGTTTAAGCCCTGTATGGCCTCATCACAACTGTGATGAATTTCATGAATGGTTTTTTTGTTCAAGCCCTGTATGGCCATATCGCAACCGGGAGGAGTCTCATTCTCACTAAAAAGAATTCAACGCGTATGCATATTCGATGCCATTTGGGTGGCATGGACATTCAACCCTGAACCAACAATATGTCCAAGAAAAGGTTCATAATGGATATGAGTTGTATCTGTTTTCAACGAGAGGATGTCAATTGTTTGATCGTAATTTGAATCAGTAAACCAAGAATGGACAGTCCCATCTGGCAAGGCTGACCAGACCTGGATATTTACTCTAAATATCATTAACAACCATTGCAAACATAATCTGCAACCCTCCACATTCCCTTTTTCATATGGAAGCACCATGTTCACAAGGTATTCCTGCCAACTTCCAATTGTCGACATATTTTCTAGGAGATATGGGAAAAGGTGTTGATGGAAGCACCTAAAAGCCTGTTGGATGTCGCTTATAATTGCATTGCAAAAGGACTGTACAGTGTAAAACTGCAGAGACCGCACATCGAAATCCACTACCACCAAATAACAAATTGCATTGAACAAACTATCTCCACAGCTACAGACAACATTTGTTGCCAGCTGTGAACCATGGCAATCTATGCGATGAAAAATCCATTTCCATTGCGATTCAAGGTCTTTGAAAATGACGAACAAGTAAATATGAGGCCCTTCAACATTGCATATGGACATTTTTCTGTACAGTAGTGGTTCATAATGACCACTGACGATATTGGCATCATGGAACAAGATGCAATATGGATTGTCAGATGCAGTTTTGTTGAATAGTATATATCTTGTTTTTCTTGTCAATGACCATATTCCAACTGATATATTGAGCCAGTTAGACAACCACCGTATACAAAATGTATCTCCCCAAAGTCCCCTCCCATGTGAAGGCAGAACTGGAGATGTAGACAAATGCATCTTTGAAAAATACGTAGCGACATCATGTATTCCATGCAACTGTCGAAGAAAATCAGATTCTAGTTCGTATTCATAGACTCCAAAGACTTAACATCGCCATTTTTAAAAAATCTCAAGAAATAATCTATCAATCCATTGCGCAGCTCGGTCGACGAATACCAGAAATGCAATAGAACCTGGAATATATCGAAAAGGCAATCCCCAATAGTATACGAGAATGCATCCAATCTAAAAAGGCCATTGCTATGAAAAACCACGTCAATGTTGTCATGTATAATGGACTGTGTATCTATTTCATACGAATCAACATCTATTACTTCTTTCATCTCTTGAACTGTGATTTTGAAACAATTTGCTAGATACTTTCAGTTTGTATGAAAAAAGGAGGGGAAAAAATAAAAGGTAGAAAAAAAAGGAAAGAAAAATAGGAAAACTACAAGCGCGAAACTGGGTACCAATCCCCGTATGTATCTTTCAACCTTCTTCTTCTAAATTTCAATCTCCCCTAGTCCCCATAACAGATGAGAAGAAAAAAAACCCACACTGGAAACTGAACCAAACAAAAGAAACAACGCAAATAAATAACAACATAAATTTACTCAGCAGAAAGAGAACAGGTGGACGTAGTTTTCCGACCCAAAAAATAAAAGCATTCCATGCATCTACACCCCACCAGATGGTTCCCTCTTCTGATAACTCCAAACTTCTTTTCGTAAACCCCTCTGCATTGCAATTTTCGGAAAATATATGGACATCACAACCCACATATGAAGACGCATGGTTTCCAGGAACAAAAATTAAGAGCACAGACAAAGATGGTTTGCAACAAAATTTGGAGGTAGGGACTCCCACCATTGAAAAATAACAACAACAGGGAAACTTACCCGTCAATGAAGGATGACAAGAGATCAGCCCCAAAAACTGGAATCCGCAACAACAAGTCCAACAACTTGCAAAGTTGAAGAACAACAAACCAGTGAACAACCATGAATTGGTCGAATTACAATTGCAGGACCTCAACTTTGCAAAGTTGAAACAAACAAGAACAAGAATCATGGAACGAAGAAACGAACAAGCATCGACCACTGAGACAGTGATGCAGACCATGAACGAAACTGTATTGCAACACATCTATACAATAAACATTTAAGACTTCCAGAGCTCTTAGGTAAACACTTAAGACCGTCAGGACCGACGAAGAGCATAGCCTTGTGAAAGCATTTAAGAAAAAATGCAACATGGTAGGCCTGTTCTCTCGAAGCATGCAACAATAAAGAAAAAATCACACATAGTAATATGGTAAAGAATGTATTCTACCTAGCGGAAAATGCTAAAGGAAACATTCAAACTAATGCTAGCATTAATCCACCTTCGACCAATGCATAGTAAAATATATCATTCAAAAATACCATATATGATCAAATACTTTGTATATGCCAAGATATATAACATTGGGAATAGCGAAGCTAGCAATAAGACCTCCAATCTATTGTCCAATCAGATCTTGACAAACATGGTACTTTCTATTATATAAAAATCGATGTACTTCCCTTGTTCCAACATTAGATAATATGGAAATATTTATGGTCAATGCACAATCTAATACGAGGTCAACGATTTATTGATCGCTATAGTCCCTCTATGCCTATGATAGAGACTAATAAATGCATGCATGCACAAATGCTAAGTGAAAGGGGGATAAGTTACTTTTGGGAGAATAAGTTGGAAAACTATTTGAATATTATGCAAGAAGAAATCATCTAGGGGCCTTATGTAGGCTAGGGCACAATTTTTTTCAAAAATCCATGAGAAGTTTTTGGAGTCAGTACTCGTGTAGATAAATAAATTAGTCAAAATTATTAACACATAATCAGTTTAACAAAAGATGAAAAAACTCTTTAATGGAGATAAAACAAATTTGTATGAGTGGGTAAAAAATATTACAAATGAATTCTATCAAGAACAAGTAGCAAAAGAATGAACATCATATTGATCATTATTCCCTTCTAGCACAAGGGCTATCACTTAGTTTGGTTAATTATTTTTCCATAGTGCCTTGAATTTCCTTTGAGAAGACTTTTGTAAATTTCCTAAGTAAACATCTTGAGATGGAATATGTTAGTTCCACATTGCACATTGTCTTTTCTAATGAAAAATATAAAAAAGGTTCTCACGTGCCTACTCAATTAAACAATCTTTAATTACACAAGATAACTAGGGAAATGGGGTTACTAAGTTCATAGTTCTATAGGTGCTATCCACAAGTTTTATCCACTTCCATGTTTAATAACATTTCCTTTGATATCTTCAAAGATGAAACCTTGACAATACTAAGAAAAATGATAGACATTGGAAAAAAAAATTATTGAATACTTTTTACTATGTTAGAGCCCATTCTTTATGCCAAACATGGATATAATTAGGGTCCATTAATATTGACATTCATGTTACATAAATATACCATGTTAGCCATAATATAATTGCATAAATTGAGAAATTTTCAAAAATAAATGCTTAACAATATTAAGGATAATGATAGACATTCAAAATATTGTTTGTAACATCCCCACTTAATCCCCAGTTTAATTAATGCTTATGTGGATATAATATGTGGCTACGACCAAGTGATGTAATATGTGAATTGTATCTCTAGGTTTTAATAATAAAATGTTATACCAACTGCTAAGGGGACATGGACAAGAGATGGAGGATGAATTAATCCACAAGAGGGGGAAGTGTCTAGGATAATGGTCAAGAGGGGTCAAAGGGGGAAATACCCACGTATATTAGTTCAACCCATTTTCCTAAAATTGTCATTTGTATACGAACCTTCCATTTTCTGATTGAGTGTTCCCAAATCCAATCATTGAATGCATGTAAGAGGGTGGGTGTGAGTGGTCACATCCTAGAGTTATGGGTGCATGGGGGTTGAGTACAATCAACTTGGGGAAGAGTGTGAGTCAATAAAGGAAAGCCAAAAGGAGGAAATTCATATGGGTTGGGACATGAGTTCTTTGACATGAATTTTTTGTGAATGAGAGAAAGTAGAGAGCAAGAAAGAGAGATTGAAGTTGGTGCAGCCATGAAGGGAAAATTATAGAGAAAGATGGAACTTATTTGGATCGTTTTAGAGATGACTATTGAAAATCCAGGTTGTCAGGCCTGAAGAGTGAACTTCAGAGTGAGTTGCATTGTAACAACAAGTGTGTGTTGTTGGTTTGCTGGTACTTTTCCTAGCATCAAGTTCCCTTGAGTTCCCAAATGAGATATTTCTAGATACTTGTTCTAGAGATACCCTGATAAACGAATGTCACATTACTTGGGTTAATCCTGATAAACAGATGACGCATCCCTTGGGTTATCCTTGATAAACGAATGGTGCATTCCTTGGGTTGGGTAGGTTAGGAGGAAGAGAGATGGTATACAAATCGAGATAGTTGTAGGAGAATATCAGTTGGGTTATGAGTTTTATGAGATGCTAGTAGACTGTGAGATACCACCCTCTTTTGTGGATTACTGACCTTAGCTCGGGGGTGACTAGCTATTGAGAATTGGAACAGTCGGTGTATGGTTGGGTGAAACATCCATCCCAAGCAACTGGTTGCACAACAAATTTGAAAGATAAGTGTTATATCATGTTGTCATGTTATTTACATGTGTTATTTCTATGCATGAACTCTGTGTATTTGAGAACGATTTATATGTTGTTGTGTGAATGATTAAGCCGCATTCATGTTAATTTGATGTGCTTTAGATGCATCTATTTTATGGTTATAGATAATAGCTAAACCTGTTTTAAATTTGTAGTTGTAAGCTACAGGAAATCAACTAACAATAAAAGAATTAATTTAGTTAGCAGAAATTTAATTTTTATGTGTATTATGCATCGTAATGTCCCTCAGTTGGGCCTTGGGAACGTTACATTGTTGATTGGATACTTCTTATTATATTAGATCCTTCTTATTATGTTAAATACTTCTAACATAGTAAGTATTCAACTAGGTTTTTGTTCAATGTCTATCATTTTGCTTAGTATTGTTAAGGTTTCATATTTGAAGATCTCATAGGAAACTTTGTTATACATGGAAGTGGATAACACTTGTGGATAGCACATGTAGAACTATGAACTTGGTAACCCCATTTTTCTAGTTAGCTTGTCTAATTAAAGTTTGTTTAATTAACTAGGCACGTGAGCACCCATTTTTACATTCTCAATTAGAAAAGACAATGTGGAATGTGGAACTAAGGGATTCCATCTCAATATGTTTACTTAGGAAATTTTTGAAAGTCTTCTCAAAGGAAATTCAAGGCACCATGGAAAAATATTTAACCAAACTAAGTGATAGCCCCTGGGCTAGAAGGGAATAATCATCAATAGGATGTTCATTCTTTTGTTTCTTGTTCTTCACATAGTAGACTTTTGATTTTTTTTTTTTATCTCCATGAGTATTGAATCCAAAAACTTCTCACGGGTTTTTGTAAAAAAATATGCCCTAGCCTAAATAAGGCTCTTAAATGATTTCTTCTTACATAATCTTCAAATAGTTTTCCAAATTCTTCTCCCACAAGTCACTTATCTCCTTTTCACTTAGTGTTTATGGATGCATGAATCTATTATGTAATGTGTATGTCTGAGATCATTCTACCAATAACAAAATCAATGTTGTAATATTAAGGATTAAGACTTATTCTAGTTACCAATAGTGCGAGAAAAAGTCATAATACACAAAAAATATTATACAAATCATACACATGTATATAAGGATTAGAAGGGGAGAAGAGAAGTAATTATAGAGCCAACAATAAGTAGTTTTTTAATAGTCCTTGACCATCTCCCCTTGTTTATAATGACACACTCATACATATTTATATTCTTATATACATGGCGTGTAGTTACAAGTTCCATAACTACCTCTGTTGGTTGACTAACTTGGCAACATGTATGTCATCCATAAGGGGTGAATATGTTACTTTGAGGAATCAAACCCTAGCGAAGGGAATAACAACACCCCACTTACCCTTCAATATTGTTTCACGACATTCTAATCTTTCACTTACTTATCACTCATGCCATAGTGATATTCTTGCAAATTTTCTCATCATAAAAGATTAATTTATAAAAATTTCTTATATATGACCAATGGTAATTGTAATTGCATTTAGGATATGAACAAGTGATATAGGTAATTAATTGACTTTGAAGCTCTTTGAAAATGATAATCATTAACCACTTAAATTTTTTAATCTCATTAAGGATCTTATTGTTAATGTTTAAATGAATAGGTGGTGGAGTTCTTATGATTCTCCTTTGATTAGTTGAAGGTAAGAGTTTTTAGGGATAGGTATATTGTCATTTAGATCAGAATTTTTCTTGGAATTAACAATCTATGAATATAAAGAGTTTCATGAATTTCTAGTGACAAATGGATGTCCAATGAAATTTTTTAACAAGCCAATTAAATGTACCAAAAATCATTAATTTGTTAATAAGGAAAAAGCGATTCTCCCCAACTATACAACACTTATTTTCTTTCTTGTTCAAAACAATGTTAAAAATGAATGACTTTCAACAAAAAAAATCATGCATAAATATAAGATGCTTATATTCAAAATGAACAATTTTATGTTCAGGTTTAAACTAGTTAGAAAAAATACACTTACATTTTTGGTTTATTTAAATGTAATGTGCTTGCATTTTTTAAAAACACATATGTATTTTCCCTTTTACTTAAATGGATTGTCTCTTTTAATTCTAACTTTTTCCCTCGTCTATATTATATGAGAGAATATAAAACTTGTAAATATTTAAACATTTAAGTTTTTATATTACAACCATGGAATATGAGATGGGTTTGTGAGAGGAGGTCAGTGACTTATAATCTCTATCTGGATCTAAGCCCAACATGCTTTAGCAATAGGGTCATCATAAGAAGATAAAATCATGGCTATTGAAACTTGTTATACATATTTTTCGTGATTTTGATAGGGTTAGATTAAAGAGGAAACTAAGCTCTTAAAATCATTTTCAACGTCTATAAGTATTGATCTTAAATATTAAATCTTTTGAACTTTTTTATTAGAATTTGAAAAAACAAA
>JASDQU011404516.1:65638-88784 GCA_032191745.1 Picea mariana
TTTTAGCCGAAAATATATTTTCGGCCGAAAACATGAAATTGCAACTGAAAACCAAAACCAGAGAAATGCCCCAAGCATAGCTAAACTTCAGAGGTTGCGGACTCCTACAAACATTGAGAATTTGGTTTCGAAAATGACACCAGCATTTCCAAAATTGAATCTACTTTCAATTTGTATAATTTGTTTTCATTTTCGTTATGTTTATCTAATTTTATTTAATTTAAAAAAAAACTCACTACATAATATTTTCAGCAGACATTATGATTCGGTGAAATAAAATATCGGTATCTCAAAAAATATACAGTGAAAAAATTTGAAAAAAACATATTCATAATCCTTAAACTGTTCTTTTCAAAAGGGTATATTTAGATTTTAGTTTTACGTAAAAATTAAGATAGATACGAGGTGTAGAAAAACATGTATTTAAACTCTGCAATGTTTTCAGCTTGGTCAACTTCACAAAATTCTAGAAATTATAATATTCATCCGTTAAATTCAAAATAATAGTCATAATAAAATAGAGTCTCTGTAGATTGTTGCAGTATATTTTGTTTTTTCAAAACATAAGTTTAATAATATATACATTGTTGTAGAAATAAGTAACTCATTATCATTCATTTTGTGTTTAAGAAACATACTGTTAAACAATTGTCAAATTGACATATCAAATCGTGATAAAAAAAAATTGAAAAATAGTCATTGGAAAGCTAACACAATTTTTCACAAGTTTTGTTTTTACTGTAAAGTGAAATTCTAAATAAAAAAAATACGTTTATATGTCGGAAGTTGAATAACTTGTGAAAATACAGTTTTTTTTCTCATAAAACAAGCAAAAGTGTAACCCACCTTCATGATTTCACCCTTAACTATTCAACAATAAGTTACATTACAAATTTTTATAATTCATTTAAACTTGTTGAGTGTTGTTCCATTGTATTTGCTCTTCTAGCAAGTCCATTACATTGTTTGAACAAATACTATTGTTTCTATAGTTGTGTCCACTGTGTGAGACTTTAGGGCATGCATGCTTGGTGTTCTCATGGTGAATATAGTGGGAGAAAATGATGATGAAGACACTGGGAGGCAATGAGGACAATGACTACACCATTGCCATCATCATGCATTTGGAGTGCTAAATAGTTTATGATTAGCAAAACAACATTTTAAATTGTTCAATGAGTTTTGAACTTATGCATTTTACACTATTATAATCTCTAATAGACTTTAAAAATAAACATTTCAACATTTTTACCTTATAATGATGTACTTTTTACACCTTCAAACACTTATAATATTAAGATATAAAATTTAAATCAATTTAACAAAATTGACTCTATAACTTATTCCATTACCATACACACAATAAAAGTCATGAAAAACTATTAACTTCTATATAAAATTGATAAATTTACACCATCCATTTTAAATGGATAATTAATTATGCTTCTAGTTCTTAATCATAATAAACACTCAAAGATATACTCATTAATATTGTATATATTCCCAATCAAACTCTTCATAACAACTAATATACACTTGAAACTATATACTCATTAATATTATATATATTCAAATAGGCCTTGTCTAATTGTTCTAAGTTTTATTTGACAACATAAATCTGCATGAAATCACAGCATTTTGTTGTTTAAATTGCATTTGTAGAAATGGAGCACTCAGATTACACATATTTAACCACTCAAATATGCAGACCCAACAGTATCTCGCCGGATTTTGGGAAAATATCCCCAGAAAAAGGGGCAAAAACGTAGCACATTTAGACTACGGCATTGAAATAGGGGTTGTCTAATTTTTCTACGTTTTTTCCCTCTTCGTCGGAATCTGACAACATAATCCACACGAAATCACAACTTGTTATTATTTAAATTTCATTTCTGAATGCAGAAATGGATTCACATGCTGAAAAACCTACAAAGCACTTGGATTACACATATTTAACCACTCAAATTTGCAGAACCAACAATATCTCTTTGGATTTCAGAAAAATATCCTCGAAAAAAGGAAAAAACATAGCACATTTAGACTACGACATTTAAATAGGCGATGTCTAATTGTTCTACGTTTTTTCCCTCTTCGCCAAAATCCAACAACATAAATCCGCACAAAATCACAACTTTTTGTTATGTAAATTTCATTTCTAAATGTATAAATGGATTCTTCATGCTGAAAAACCTTTAGAGCACTTGGATTACACATATTTAACCACTCAAATGTGTAGACCCAACAATATCTTGTTGGATTTCAGGCAAATATCCTCAGAAAATATAACCGGAAAAGGGAAAAAATGCAACACATTTAGACTACAACATTGAAATAGGCGTTGTCTAAATCACAACTTTTTTTGTTTAAATTGCATTTATGAATGCAGAAATGGATTCGGTGTGATGAACAACCTATGGAGCACTCAGATTATACATATTTAACCACTCAAATCTACAAACCCAACAATATCTCCCCAGATTTCGGGTAAATATCCCCAGAAAATATAACCGGAAAAGGGAAAAAATGTAGCACAATTAGACTACGACATTGAAATAGGTGTTGTCTAATTGTTCTATGTTTTTTCCCTCTTTGTCGGAATCTGACAACATAAATTTGCACGAAATCACAATTTTTTGTTGTTTAAATTGCATTTCTGAATGCAAAAATGGATTCAACGTGTTGAAAAACCTCTCGAGCACTCGGATTACACAAGATTTAACCACTCAAATTTGTAGACCCAACAATATCTTGTCATATTTCGAGCAAATATCCCTGAAAAATATAACCAGAAAATGGAAAGAAGGTAGCTCATTTAGACTACGACATTGAAATATGTCTCGTCTAATTGTTCTGTGTTTTTCCCCTCTTCGTCGGAATCCAACAACATAAATTCGAACAAAATCACAATTTGTTTTTGTTTAAATTGCATTTATGAATGCAGAAATGAATTCAACCTGCTGAAAAACTTTTGGAGCACTCAAATTACACACATTTAACCACTCAAATCTGCGGACTCAACAATATGTATTTCATCATCATATACACCACATCAATCACCTTTGGAGCACATAAATTACACACATTTAACCACTCAAATCTGCAGACCCAACAATATGTATTCCATCATCATATACACCACACCAATCATCTAGATTTTAGTTTAAGATAAAATATTAATAACCCTTGTGAATAATGACTAAATGAACATTGGAAATAGGTTATTCAAATCCTTTTCCATTGATAAGGGTGGTTTTTTTGGCAAGTCAAAGTTTCACTTTTCTCTATTTTTCAAAAAATGAAACTTTGACTTCTGACATAGTTCATACATATTTAAAACCAATTTTGACCAAATAAGCATAACATAACAGTATGAGTAGCCCTTATATGAGGGCACTCAAAACTTATTTTGACTGAATGAACATAAACATATGCCCCTTAACCTACGCCATTCAAATGTTGTCTCTGTTGTCATTTTGTGCGCGCTCTGTAAGGTATAGTCAGCAAAGTCTAAATGAAAGCTTTTACTGGAACAGTCCTTTCAATTTCATTTTCTATCTTCATTCTCGCAGTTTCTAAGAGCAAAACGTACACAAATTTGGTACTAACATTATGACAGTGCATGAATGTTCTCAAGAGTATGCGCCCTTCCCGTTTATTTGTAATTTCAATGACAAAGGGTTGGTTGGTCGACGTTGGAAACCATTATTTACAACGATCACATGGCAGCATTTAATAACTTGTGAATAATATTTATTTTCTCTGTAGCAGAGGTAGGCATAATTCATTTATGAAGTTAAATATGTAGCAGTCTTATTTCTTTCGTTGGAATCCTTGATTTTACATGTCAAATTTTGGGTTAATCTAGAATTTTAATGGATTTTATAAATATATGGGTTGATTTAAGTTGTGAAAAACTCACTGATTCATCAATCAATAATTGATAATCTATAAGGAGTAGGTACTCACTCTGGTCTAACATTAAATATCTGTTAATTGCTTATGAATTAATAATTGATAATCTATAAGGAGTAGGTATTCACTTTGGTCAAATATTAAATATAGGTTAATGGCTTTAAGAGATGTTATACAGTTTATAGTTTGTTTATTTAAGAATTCAACATGTTATTGAGGGAATTGAATTTGGGTAATTTTAATTATTCTGATTTATATTTACTTAAGTTATATAATCTTTGTAATTGATATTCAAGCATATAAAAAATAACCAAAACTTAAAATGTTTAGACTACTACTAAAAAAACAAAACTTTAAAATGTTTAGATTACTGCTCAAAAGATTGCTCAATGATAATAAAAAAACCCTCTACTAAGCTGTAAAATGCACTACTCAAAACATAAAAAATATAGGAAAAAAAATAAAAAAACGCCCAACACGCACTTAAAACCTCATGCTACAGTAAATAATGAATCATTATCAAGTTTAATAATTTAAACTTGGAAATCATATGGCTTTACAGTGATTTCTTAATATGATGAGATAAATGTGAAAAAGTAAACAGGTTAAGTGATGCATTCATGAATGCAAAGAAGTTATATTCATAAATGCAAAAAGTTATGAACAATAAATCCTATCCATTGATTCGAAAAGACAAATAAGAATATGCTAACATATTTTATTACTAACCATCAACTTAAATTTTTAAATTAAAAAATCATTAATTATACACATTTTCTATAGATGTAAACCTATAGACGTAATTACAAGGGCTACATCTCTCGTGTCACGGCTAACTATATAAATACTTATGGCCTCTACGTGCAGCGCGGGCTCAGAATTCATAAACAGTTCATATTTGCCATGGCTCCAATAACACCCTTGTGGCAAATTGCTAAATTGAGGTTTATAGAAATTGATTTGCTGGTGGGAATCTTGTTGTTGGCGTTCGTCAATGCGGTGGCTGCTGCAGCTCCGCCTGAATGGGTTGGGGACTTTCGCTCCGTGAAGGACGTCATCGTTACAAGGGCGATTGAGATTCTTCTGGCGTGCTCTATGGTCGGCGTAGGGCTGTTTTATATCATTCGCCATCGACCCCGCCACCATTGTTATCTCGTAGACTTTACTTGTTACAAGCCGCCGGCGGAGCGAGAGGTGAACACTGAGATGAGCATATATTTTACCGGCAGACACGAGCCCTTGAACGTGGCTAATGCAAATTTTGAGTGGAGAATCTATCTGCGATCGGGCCTGGGGGAAGAAACGTGCGGCCCGCGCTTCCTTTTCAATGATGAAACGGTTGCGACGTTGGAGGAAGCGTGGGTGGAGATGGAGGAGAGCTTCGTGGCCGTTCTCGACGAGCTGTTCGCCAAGACCTGCGTGGAGCCTTGGGAGATTGACATTCTCATCGTCAACGTCTCTACTTTCAGCCCGGCGCCGTCGCTGGCAGCGTGGATCATGAACCGATACAAGATGAAAGAAAGCGTCAAGACCTTCAATCTCTCGGGCATGGGCTGCAGTGCTAACGTCATAGCCGTAGACATGGCCAAGGACCTCTTCAAGATCTACCGTGATTCCTACGCTCTCCTCGTCGGCACCGAGAACATAACCCTGAACGCCAATTATGAGGGCAACGATAAGTCTATGATGGTCACCAAATGTCTCTTCAGAGTCGGCGGAAACGCGGTGCTTCTATCGAACAAAGCAAAGGACGCAGCCCGGGCAAAGATGAAGCTGCTGCACGTTGTGAGGACGAATGTCGCGGCGGACGACGAGGCCTACGGCTGCGTCATGTCAAAAGAAGATGCCGAGGGTTTCTACGGCATCGGCCTTTGCACGTCGCTCATTGACGTCGCAGGAGGTGCCGTGAGGAGGAACATGGCCACATTGGGCYCCAAAGTTCTCCCCATAACGGAGCAGCTCTACTATGCCTATAATATGATATGCATCAAGGTCTTGAAGATGAATTTGAGGCCTTATATTCCTAATTTCAGGCTCGCCTTCCAGCATTTCTGCATTCATCCCGGGGGTCGAACCGTGATCAGCGGAATCGGGAAAAGCCTRCAACTAACTGATTACGACTTGGAGCCCTCTCGGATGGCTCTCTATCGGTTCGGGAACACCTCTACCAGCGGGCTCTGGTATGAAGCGGCTTACATGGAAGCTAAGCGACGCTTTAAGGCGGGAGATCGCATTTGGCAGATAGCACTGGGTTCAGGATTCAAGTGTAACAGCGCTGTCTGGAAAGTGATGAGAGACACCGATCCTTTGGAGAGTACTGTTTGGGATGATCGCATCCACCGGTATCCTTGTAATACTCGTAAAGATTACACTGATGATTACTGTAACAAATGGTCTGATCGATTACGAGCATGAATTCATGCAAAGCTAAGATCATCGGAGTACAAAAAAGGATTAATTTAACCTCTGGTGACATCACAACTATCTCCGAGAACCGTCTGAATGACACGAGACCAAAATTACATCCTTGGGTTTTAGTTAGCACTCTACATCTTAATGCATGGCCAACAACTATCTGCGTGAGAGAGGGTGGGTGTGTATGCAACGTCGGATTGGTAGGATTTGAATGCATTCAAATTCAAATCCAACTCCAAGTTCAAGTATTCATACTCACCTTCATTTAGTTAAGTAGCAGTGTGCTTAATGTTCGCCATGCATTAAGATTAAGATTTAAGTGGCTGTGTAGCATATGCTTAATGTTAGCCCTGCACTAAAATGTATGTAGATTGCTATCTAAAAGATAAGAATGTAATTTTGGATAGTAAATGTATGTAGATTGCTATCTAAAAGATAAGAATGTAATTTTGGTAATTTTGGATAGTATGTTTCAGAAGGTGCGCCCAGATAGTTGTGATGTCATCAAAGATTAAATCATTCAACATTGCATACTATGGTGCTACATAGTAGTGTGGATAGCTTATTCTCATACAACATTCAATGTTAGTAGTGTGGATAGCCTATTCTCATATAACATTTAATGTTATTTAACTAGGTAAATATTGATTACCATGAAAGCAGGCGATCACTGATTAACAGTGAAAAGAAAATGTAGGTAAATAAATTAATAAAGGTTTTGAGCAGATATTGCTACTTATATTATTTTGATTAAAGATGTATTCCATTTAAATCTCAATTTTAATACTTTAATTTTTTAAAGCTCAATGCTGAGTGTTGGTATTGACATGAAATAGCCAACTCATTTTATGTTTTGCAGAGTGATTTGCATACATTTGATTAAAGATGTATTCCATTTAAATCTCAATTTTAATATTTTAATTTTCAAAGTCTTAAGTTCAATGCTGAGTGTTGGTATGGACATGAAATAGTCAGCTTTTTTATGTTTTGCAGAGTGATTTGCATATATTTCGTGAGTAGCTGAGAAATCTTTCCACATCTTTGCTAATGTGCTTGATACTTTTTAAATTAGTTATGTTGTAATTTCATTTTTTTTTTTCTTGGTGTTTTCACATATATATTTTTTCAAAAAAAAAATTTGTTCAGTTTGGTCAAAATGGTTGAAACTTCAAATTTGAGTGAATGAATTTGTATAGTTTTAATGTTTTTAAAGTTTTTCAGGATGTTAATTTCGTTTATGCATTTTTAATGCAATTTAAATAATAAAAAATTGTGATTTCACTAAAATTTATTTTTCTAAATTCCAATGAAAAATTTCAAAAAATCTAATGTTTAAAATCAACGCTTATACTTATGGACATTGAAAATGATTTTATAATCGTTTTCGCATTAGCTTAATTTCCTCTTTAATCTAGCCCTATCAAAATCACGAAAAATATGTGCAACAAGTTTCAATAGCCATGATTTTATCTTCTTATGATGACCCTCTTGCTAAAGCATGTTGGGCTTGGATCCAGATAGAGATTATAAGTCACTGACGGCCTCCTCTCACAAACTCATCTCATATTCCATGGTTGTAATATAAAAACTTAAATGTTTAAATTTTTATAAGTTTAATATTTTCTCATATAATATAGATGAGGGGAAAAGTTGGAATTAAAAGAGACAATAAATTTAAGTGAAAGGGAAAATACATGTGTGTTTTTTAAAAAATGCAAGCACATTACATTTAAATAAACCAAAAATGTAAGTGTATTTTTTCTAACTAGTTTAAACGTGAACATAAAATTGCTCATTTTGAATATAAGCATTTTATATTTATGTATGATTTTTTTTGTTGAAAGTCATGCATTTTTAACATTGTTTTGAACAAGAAAGAAAATGAGTGTTATATAGTTGGGGAGAATCACTTTTTTCTTATTAGCAAATTAATGATTTTTGGTACATTTAATTGGCTTGATAAAGAATTTCATTGGACAACCATTTGTCACTAGCAATTCATGAAACTCTTTATATTCATAGATTGTTAATTCCAAGAAAAATTCTGATCTAAATGACAATATACCTATCCATAAAAACTCTTACCTTCTGATCTAAATGACAATATACCTATCCATAAAAACTCTTATCTTCAACTAATCAAAGGAGAACCATAAGCACTCCACCACCTGTTCATTTAAACATTAACAATAAGATCCTTAATGAGATTAAAAAATTTAAGTGGTTCATGATTATCATTTTCAAAGATCTTCAAAGCCAATTAATTACCTATATCACTTGTTCATATCCTAAATGCAATTACAATTACCATTGGTCATATATAAGAAATTTTTATAAATTAATCTTTTATGATGAGAAAATTTGCAAGAATATCACTATGGCATGAGTGATAAGTAGGTGAAATATTAGAATGTCATGAAACAATATTGAAGGGTAAGTGGGGTGTTGTTATTCCCTTCGCTAGGGTTTGATTCCTCAAAGTAACATATTCGCCCCTTATGGATGACATACATGTTGCCAAGTTAGTCATCCAACAGAGGTAGTTATGGCACTTGTAACTACACGCCATGTATATAAGAATATAAATATGTATGAGTGTGTCATTATAAACAAGGGGAGATGGTCAAGGACTGTTAAAAAACTACTTATTGTTGGCTCTATAATTACTTCTCTTCTCCCCTTCTAATCTTTATATACATGTGTATGATTTGTATAATATTTCTTGTGTATTATGACTTTTTCTCGCAGTATTGGTAACTAGAATAAGTCTTTATCCTTAATATTACAACATTGATTTTGTTACTGGTAGAATGATATCAGACATACACATTACATAATAGATTCATGCATCCATAAACACTAAGTGAAAAGGAGATAAGTGACTTGTGGGAGAAGAATTTGGAAAACTATTTGAAAATTATGTAAGAAGAAATCATTTGAGAGCCTTATTTAGGCTAGGGCACATTTTTTTACAGAAACTCGTGAGAAGTTTTTGGATTCAATACTCATGGAGATTAAAAAAAAAAGTCTACTATGTGAAGAACAAGAAAAAAAAGAATGAACATCCTATTGATGATTATTCCCTTCTAGCCTAGGGGCTATCACTTAGTTTGGTTAAATATTTTTCCATGGTGCCTTGAATTTCCTTTGAGAAGACTTTCAAAATTTTCCTAAGTAAACATATTGAGATGGAATCCCTTAGTTCCACACTCCACATTGTCTTTTCTAATGGAGAATGTAAAATGTGTGCTCACATGCCTAGTTAATTAAACAAACTTTAATTAGACAAGCTAACTAGGAAAATGGGGTTACCAAGTTCATAGTTCTACATGTGCTATCCACAAGTGTTATCCAATTCCATGTCTAACAAAGTTTCCTATGAGATCTTCAAATATGAAACCTTAACAATACTAAGCAAAATGATAGACATTGAACAAAAAACTAGTTGAATACTTACTATGTTAGAAGTATTTAACATAATAAGAAGTATCCAATCAACAATGTAATGTTCCCAAGGCCCAACCGAGGGACATTACGATGCATAATACACATAAAAATTAAATTTCTGCTAACTAAATTAATTCTTTTATTGTTAGCCGATTTCCTGTAGCTTACAACTACGAATTTAAAACAGGTTTAGCTATTATCTATAACCATAAAATATATGCATCTAAAGCACACCAAATTAACATGAATGAGGCTTAATCATTCACACAACAACATATAAATCATTCTCAAATACACAGAGTTCATGCATAGCAATAACACATGTAAATAACATGACAACATGATATAACACTTATCTTTCGAATTTGTTGTGCAACCAGTTGCATGGGATGGATGTTCCACCCAACCATAAACCGACTATTCCAATTCTCAATAGTCAGTCACCCCCGAGCTGAGGCTAGTAATCCACAAAAGAGGGTGGTATCTCATAGTCTACTCGCATCCCATAAAACTCATAACCCAACTGATATTCTCCTACAACTATCTCGATTTTTATACCATCTCTCTTCCTCCTAACCTACCCAACCCAAGGAATGCACCATTCGTTTATCAAGGATAACCCAAGGAATGTGTCATATGTTTATTAGGATTAACCCAAGTAATGTGCCATTCATTTATCAGGGTCTCTCTAGCACAAGTATCTAAAAATATCTCATCTGGGAACTCAAGGGAACTTGATGCTAGGAAAACTACCAGCAAACCAAAAACATACACTTGTTGTTACAATGCAACTCATGAATCCAAAGTTCACTCTTCAGACCTGACAACCTAGCTCTTCAATATTCATCTCTAAAACGATCCAAATAAGTTCCATCTTTCTCTATAATTTTCCCTTCATGGTTGCACCAGCTTCAATCTCTCTTTCTTGCTCTCTACTTTCTCTCATGCATAAAAACTTCATGTCAAAGAACTCATGTCCCAACCCATATGAATTTCCTCCTTTTGGCTTTCCTTTCTTGACTCACACTCTTCCCCAAGTTGATTGTACTCAACCCCCATGCGCCTATAACTCTAGGATGTGACCACTCACACCCACCCTCTTACATGTATTCAATGATTGGATTTGGGAACACTCAATCAAAAAATGGAAGGTTCATATACAAATGACAATTTTAGGAAAATTGGTTGAACTAATATACATGGGTACTTTCCCCTTTGACCCCTCTTGACCATTATCCTAGACACTTCCCCCTCTTGTGGATTAATTCATCCCCCATCTCTTGTTCATGTCCCCTTAGCAGTTGGCATCACATTTTATTATTAAAACCTAGAGATACAATTTGCATATTACATCACTTGGTCGTAGCCACATATTATATCCACATAAGCATTAATTAAACTGGGTATTAAGTGGGGATGTTACAAACAATATTTTGAATGTCTATCATTATCCTTAATATTGTTAAGCATTTATTTTTGAAAATTTCTCAACTTATGCAATTATATTATGGCTAACATGGTATATTTATGTAACATGAATGTCGATATTAATGGGCCCTAATTATATCCATTTTTGGCATAAATAATGGGCTCTAACATAGTAAAAAGTATTCAATAAATTTTTTTTCCAATGTCTATCATTTTTCTTAGTATTGTCAAGGTTTCATCTTTGAAGACATCAAAGGAAATGTTATTAAACTTGGAAGTGGATAAAACTTGTGGATACCACTTAAAGAACTATGAACTTAGTAACCCCATTTCCCTAGTTATCTTGTGTAATTAAAGATTGTTTAATTGAGTAGGCACGTGAGAACCTTTTTTATATTTTTCATTAGAAAAGACAGCGTGCAATGTGGAACTAACAGATTCCATCTCAGGATGTTTACTTAGGAGATTTACAAAGGTCTTCTCAAAGGAAATTCAAGGCACTATGGAAAAATAATTAACCAAACTAAGTGATAGCCCTTGTGCTAGAAGGGAATAATGATCAATATGATGTTCATTCTTTTGTTACTTGTTCTTCATAGAATTCATTTGTAATATTTTTTACCCACTCGTACAAATTTGTTTTGTCTCCATTAAAGAGTTTTTTCATCTTTTGCTAAACTGATTATGTGTTAATAATTTTGACTAATTTATTTATCTACACGAGTACTGACTCCAAAAAATTCTCATGGATTTTTGAAAAAAATTGTGCCCTAGCCTACATAAGGCCCCCTAGATGATTTCTTCTTGCATAATATTCAAACAGTTTTCCAACTTATTCTCCCACAAGTAACTTATCCCCATTTCACTCAGCGTTTATGCATGCATGCATTTATTAGTCCCTGCCGTAGGCATAGAGGGACTATAGTGATCGATAAATCGTTGACCTCGTATTAGATTGTGCATTGACCAAAAATATTTCCATATTATCTATTGCTGGAACAAGGGAAGTGAAAACATTGGTTTTTATATAATAGAAAGTACCATGTTTGTCAAGATCTGATTGGACAATAGATTGGAGGTCTTATTGTCGGCTTCTTTATTCCCAATGTTATATATCTTGGCATATACAAAGTATTTGATCATATATGGTATTTTTGAATCATATATTTTATTATGCATTGGTCGAAGGTGGATTAATGCATTAGTTCGAATGTTTCCTTTAGCATTTTCTGCTAGGTAGAATACATTCTTTACCATATTACTATGTGTGATTTTTTCTTTATTGTTGCATGCTTCGAGAGAACAGGCTGCCACGTTGCATTTTTTCTTAAATGCTTTCACAAGGCTACGCCCTTCGACGGTCCTGATAGTCTTAAGTGTTTACCTAAGAGCTCTGGTAGTCTTAAATGTTTATTGTACAGATGTGTTGCAATACAGTTTCGTTCATGGTCGACATCACTGCTTCAGTGGTCGATGCTTGTTCACTGCTTCGTTCCATGATTCTTGTTCTTGTTTGTTTCAACTTTGCAAAGTTGAGGTCCAACAGTTGTAGTTCGACCTCTTCGTGGTTGTTCACTGGTTTGTTGTTCTTCAACTTTGCAAGTTGTTGGACCTGTTGTTGCGGTTTCCAGTTTTTGGGGCTGATCTCTTGTCATCCTTCGTTGATGGGTAAGTTTCCCTGTTGTTGTTATTTTTCAATGGTGGGAGTCCTTGCCTCCAAATTTTGTTGCAGACCATCTTTGTCTGTGCTCTTAATTTTTGTTCTTAGAAACCATGCGTCTTCATATGTGGGTTGCGACATCCATATCTTTTCTAAAAGGTGCAATGCAGAGGGGTTTATGAAAAGTAGTTTGGAGCTATCAAAAGAGGGAACCATCCGATGGGGTGTAGACGCAGGGAATGTTTTTATTCTGTGGGTTGGAAAACTACGCCCACCTGTTCTCTTTCTGTTGAGTAAATTTATGGTGTTATTTATTTGCATTGTTTATTTTGTTTGGTTCAGTTTCCAGTGTGGGTTTTCTTTCTTCTCATCTGTTATGGAGACTAGGGGGGATTGAAGTTCAGAAGAAGAAGGTTGAAAGATACATACGAGGATTGGTACCTAGTTTTGCGCTTGTAGTTTTCCTATTTTGCTTTCCTTTTTTTTTCTACCTTTTATTTTTTTCCCCTCCTTTTTTCATACAAACTAAAAGTATCTAGCAAACAGTTTCAAAATCACAGTTCAAGAGATTAAAGAAGTAATAGATGTTGAGTCGTATGAAATAGATACACAGTCCATTATACATGACAACATTGACATGGTTTTGCATAGAAATGGCCTTTTTAGATTGGATGCATTCTCGTATACTGTTGGGGATTGCCTTTTCGATACATTCCAGGTTTTACTACATTTCTGGTATTCGTCGACCGAGATGCGCAATGGATTGATAGATTATTTCTTGAGATTTTTTAAAAATGGCGATGTTAAGTCTTTGGAGTCCTATGAATACAAACTGGAATCCGGTTTTCTTCGACAGTTGCATGGAATACATGATGTCGCTACGTATTTTTCAAAGATGTGGTTGTCTGCATCTCCAGTTCTGCCTTCACATGAGAGGGGACTTTGGGGAGATACATTTTGTATACGATGGTTGTCTAACTGGCTCAATATATCATTTGGAATATGGTCATTGATAAGAAAAAAAAGATATCTACTATTCAACAAAATTGCATTTGACAATCCATATTGCATCTTGTTCCATGATGCCAATGTCGTCAGTGGTCATTATGAACCACTACTGTACATAAAAATGTCCATATGCAATGTTGAAAGGCCTCATATTTACTTGTTCGTCATTTGCAAAGACCTTGAATTGCAATGGAAATGGATTTTTCATTGCATAGATTGTCATGGTTTACAACTGGCAACAAATGTTGTGTCTAGCTGTGGAGATAGTTTGTTCAATGCAATTTGTTGTTTGGTGGCAACGGAGTTCTATGTGTGGTATCTGCGGCTTTACATTGTATATTCCTTTTTCAATGCAATTATAAGCGACATCCAACAGGCTTTTAGGTGCTTGCATCAACACCTTTTCCCATATCTCCTAGAAAATATGTCGACAATTGGAAGTTGGCAGGAATACCTTGTGAACATGGCGCTTCCATATGAAAAGGGAAATGTGGAGGGTTGCAAATTCTGTTTTCTATGGCTATCTATGATATTCAGAGTAAATATCCAGGTATGGTCGGCCTTGCTAGATGGCACTATCCATTCCTGGTTTACTGATTCAAATTACGATCGAACAATTGAAATCCTCTCATTGAAAATAGATACAACTCATATCCATTATGAACCTTTTCTTGGACATATCATTGGTTGAGGGTTGAATGTCCATGCCACCCAAATGGCATCTAATATGCATACGCGTTGAATTCTTTTTAGTGAGAATGAGAATCCTCCCGGTTGCGATATGGCCATACAGGGCTTGAACAAAAAAACCATTCATGAAATTCATCACAGTTGTGATGAGGCCATACAGGGATTAAACAAAAAACGTAGAGTAAGTTATCACAACTTGAAAAAATTTATGAGTCAAATTTGTCCCAGTTGTGATAAGGACATAGAGGCCTTAAACAAAAAACGTAGACTAGTTTATGAGAACCTGAGTCAGAGTGAAATTCATCCTAGTTTCCATCAACTCATCGTGCCCTTGGGAAATAAACGTAGAGTAAGTTACCACAACTTGAAAAAGGTCATGCGCGAGAGAAAAAAATGCATTTCTATGCTTCCTTTTAGAGAGAAACTCACATATCACAATCTAAAGAAATTTGTTCGTGCAAAACAGAACAGAAACAGGTACGGTCGCATATCCCAGAATGGTCATTCAACTGTAACATTTCATGGTCTAGAAGAAACACCATGCAGTACTACCAATGAAAACCAGGAAACATTTTCTACCCATACTTCCCTGCGAAAGAAAAATGCAAGAAAGACCTGCATTAAACAAATTAAAGACACTCCTTCCATTGCATGTGCAATTTGTGAACAATTAAGTTTTTCAAAAAACACAAAGTATTTCATGCCTGATTTGCAAGCAAAATACCTCCGCTTGACAATGCATGAGAAACCATTTTCCAGTGGAAAAGTTTGTCTTCCATGCAAACAGTCACTTGATAATGGAAAACTACCACAGTTTACAACCCCTGACCAAATAAGATGTAATACACCACTACCAGATGTAAGTGCACTTACATTACTTGAGGAGAGACTTGTGTCTCTACGAATTCCATTTGCTCAAATCAGAACTTTGGGCTATAAACGACCCCAGATGGGCTTAACATGATAAATTATTAATGTGTTTGTTCAGCTAGATGTTGTGCAAAAAGCATTGTCACAATTCATTAACAATACAATGACAATTGTTGTTGCTCTGAAAAGATGCTTGCGATACAAAAATGCCTATCAGACAGGAAAAGTGTGTGTGCATGTTGTTATGAAAGCATTAAAGGAATTATGTTCAAGGGCCCTGTACAAAGCACATAACATTTGTATAAATGGCAATTGGAATAGTGTTCTTGCAGAAGAGGATGGAAACCTTGCAGACACTCTTGAAAATCCTAGTAAATTTCATACAAGTGATGAATCGGAGAATGAAACGCCTGCTGAAACATTGGTGCATGGATTCACTGATTCACAGTGCATTCATGACTTGCAAGAAAAAATTGTCGAAATTGCACCTGCCAAGGGGCAGCGTCCACTTGGAATATTCAAGGAAAAATTCACTGAGGTAATGAAATTTCCAACACTCTTCTATGGAGATCCACGTGTCACTGATATTATAGAATGATTCAATTATCATAAAATAGTCTGATGGGAGCTTCTACATTCAAGCGGTTACTTCTCCTGTCACATCACAAATTTGTTTTTCAAAACAATGTGCATAAATAGAGTAAGTTTTGTCCCGCATGTGGGTCTGAATAAGAAAAGGCAAGTTACAAGGAAGAAAGTTGTTGGCCAAGGATGTGAAGTACAAAGTAAACCTAGAAAAAATTCTGAAGTCTGATATTGGATACATAGATTTCAAAAACATTTGCACCTCTCCTGACTATTTGAAACAAAACAAAAAAAATATTTTGGCAATGATTCGACAATTGGGCCCGCCAACATTTTTCATCACATTTTCAAGTGCAGAGCATTACTGGGATCCATTGGTGGTTGTCGTATCTGACCTGCATAGGAACAGGAAATATAAAAAAGAAACCGATACACTGGAAAATAATGACATTGACTACCTCATAAGAAAAGACCCAGTGACATGTACTCGCTACTATAGACATAGAATAAATGTTTTGAGACAATTGATATGCCATGATGAAACGTTTTTCGTAAAAATATCAGACTACTTTTTTATGACTGAATTCCAGAATAGGGAAATGAACATGACCACACACTATTGTGAATAAAGGGTGCACCAGTCTATGGAGTTGATAACAATTCAGAGATTGAACAATTTGTGAATAAATACATAACATGCAACACAGATCATTTGGATCCAGAAATTTCCAAAGTCCATAGACATTACCATACAAGAAGTTGTAGAAAACGAAAAAACTCGCATTACAGATACAACTTTCCCGTGCCGCCAATGAGAGCTACAAGAATCATAGAGCCACTTAGTTTAGAGGACAATATTGTTGTTGAGAAATCTAAATCCTTGTTCACATTTCTAGAACAAGGAGAATTTGATGAGATGATGAGCTTTGATGCCTTCTTGATAGAGGTAAATCTATCATAAGATGATTACATCCAAGCCATACAATGTACGCTTAGGTAAACAATAGTTTCCCTTAAATGAAAACTTTCACATATTTGGAACAACAGTTTCTCCAAAGACATGCCAGTTATGTGGAAAGAAAATACAGATGCACAATACGTGCTCAATGCATATGCTGCAGCATCGTATTGTACCTCGTATATAACAAAGGTTGACAAATCTATGACAAGTGCATTCAGAAGAATATGCAAAGAACATGAAAGAAGTCATATTGATTCCATACAAATGATACACACACTTGGCAATACATTGTTGAATCTTCAACAAATGTCTACTCAACAAGCAGTTCACATTGCACTTTCCCTACTCCTCACTTGTAGTTCAAGAAAATGTGTCTTCATAAACACATCTCCACTTGAAAAACACACATTTTTTCTTAAACCACCGGTTTTGCTACAACAAGAGCCTGGAAATTCAGAAGACGTGTTATGCTGCTCTATTGTTGATTATTACCTCCGGCGTCCATTTCCTATTAGGAATATCTGCTTAGCAGAATTCGTATCGCATTAACAAAAAAATGGTGCACCCATATCAAAAAGAAAAAAAACCCTCTGTGATACGGTTTTTCAAATACAATAAACATTGTGACTATGAAAACTATTGTAGATAAAAATTGTTGTTGTACATTCTGTTCGATAAAAACGAAGAGACATTAAAACATAACTTCTCTACATGGGAGGTTGCATATGTTGCGTCTGAGAATATAGTGCACATCAATGAAGCTAGATTTACCTACAATGTTAATCCAACATGGGGTGATCTATAAGTTGCACTTAATGACCTAGAAAACCTTGGCGATCATAATGAGACATTCACAAAATGAAAAACAACTAGAACTCCTTCCGAGTCCTATGACTTATAAGCGGATTTTCCTCGTCCTCCAGCAGGTGGAAGTGAAAAATGTATCAATCTTGGTTTTCAAGTCACAAAACATCATTTCCTAATTGAAAATAATGAATACCACAGAATAATACGTCTATTGAATCGCCAACAACAAACAATTCTAAAGAACATTGCTCTTAAAAAATGCTTGAACATGGACAGTCATGTGCACTTGTTCCTTACAAGCGGAGTAGGAACAAGAAAGACATTCATAGTGAAATCATTGTTCCAAATGCTTATACGAATCTAGGATTTAAACAATTTCTTTGATCCTATGAAACCAAAGGGCCTAATAGTTGCATACACAGGAAAATATGCATATAATGTTGGTGGAACAACAGTCCACTCTGCATTTTTAATGCCTTTTAACAAGTCACAGTTTCTTCCACTTAGCAAGGAAATGTTGGATACATTATCTAAGATTTATGAGGAACTCCAACTTGTCTTTATAGATGAATCATCTTTGATTGGGAGTCATTTCTTGTATTCTATTGACAACCGACTAAGAAGCATAAAACATGTGCACATGAAATACTTTGGAAATATTGAGATGATATTTTGTGGGGATCTTTACCAAGCACAACCCATCCAAGATTCTTTGATATTTGAAAAACCTACCGTTAACATGGAAACAGTCACCCATGAATTCTAGAGAGACAATATTAAATTCTTTGAGTTGCATACTACAATGCGTGAGACAGATGAAACATTCATTGCAATTATGAATAGAATGCGCACAAACAACCAAACATATGATTACTTAACCTATATCAATTTGAGGTGCTTACGGCCTGCACCAACAGACCCAACGTTCCCTTACCTATTATATAGAAATAAGGATGTTTCAATGCATAATAGCCACATGCTATCGCTCAATTAAATTGACCTCGAAGAAGACAACCATGGAAATGTGCCACGTCATGAACATTCAGTCACTTTACCTTTGCAGCTTGTCCTCAAACTAGAAATGTTGGTTGAAATATATTCCTGTAACTATGATTCATAGGATGGCTTGGTCAATGGTGCAAATGGAATACTCAAAGGCTATACGAAGAAAAAAAAACTCAATGTCCTTTGGATTAAGTTCCATGAACCGCATATATGCAAGCGACAAGCAAGCAAGTTGTCTTATCTATATAATTCAAACACTAGAAGCGGTTGGACACCTATTTTGTGAATGTCGAAGCCGGTATCGACATCAACAAAGAAAGGTCGACTGAATATTCGAAAACAGTTTCTGATTAAACTTGCATGTGCACGTACAGTCCACAAATCACAAGGACTAACACTTGATAATGTTGCATTTCAGCCTGTTGGAATTCAGATACATGGACTTGTATACACAACACTGTCTCATGTCAGAAGCATAGACTCCTTGTATTTACTAAGTCCTTTTACAAAAGATAACTTCAAAGTGAAACAGAAAGTTGATATTGAAATGGAATGACTCAGGACCACCGCAAAATGGAAACTGCATGATGATTACCAATCCATACAAACAAATTCATCTGTATCAATTCTCTAGCTAACACACGTAGATTAAATGCACACATGGATGATATACTGAATGACTATGATATAATGCAATCCGATATTTTGTGCTTGCAGGAAACACACATGGCATTATGCATGCAGAACAAACAATTCCCAAATCACAATTGCATATCAAGTTACATTACACATGGGGTGATGATACTGGTGAATAAACATGTACCAATTTTGGACCATATACATATCGAAGAAAAGAATTTGAGGTGGTGCTTGCAATTTTTTTTTCCATGAAACGGAAGTTGCAATACTGAATCTGTATGTTTCTCCCCATGCAGCATTCTCCAACATAGTAGATGTTATTTCCAATGCATTGGGCCATTTCCATCTGAGCGGACCCATTGTACTTGTAGTAGACTTCAATATTGGCATGCTACAAAATAGTGGCAGAACAAAAGAATTGGAAAACTACATGTGCAAATACAGTCTCTGCTTTCTTTTGAACAACACAAGCCATCTGCAAAACACACTTATTGACCATGTCTAGTTGAATGTGCCCATTCCTCAATATGGTATGTTTATCTTAGACACATATTGGTTTGATCACAATACAATTGGTATTGCACTTGAATTAAGAGATATACATCAAACATATTGCAAATTCGTATTTCTATGTTTCAAAGCATATCTATATAGCATGTTGCAAAAAAAAATATATATATATCCAACTTCTTGGTTTTCCCTGATTTATACACATACTGCTCTGGTGAGCATAGAATTGGTGTTGTACTTGAATTATAAAATATACATTATGCAAAAAAAAAAAAAAAGGTACATCCTCCTAAAAACTATTTGTTACTCTATTCATCTTATTCTATTTTTTTTAGTATATGTACATAGTAATTGCATTTTTCTTTACATCTGAAATTTTGTTCATATCCCTTTTGTTTTGTACTTGTGTTGATAGAAACAAACAAGAAAACTAGAAGCCGCAAAGAACTCCTACTCAGAGATGTAGAGGAATCCATGCAAAGGTGCATTTTTTTTCTGCCCGTGTTCCATACTAAACAGTTTTTCGTTTACTTTGTCTGTATTTGTCGAACTTGTTTGCAGCTATGTTTTTTTTTTCTTTTTTTTGCGCCTAGAGCCCGCCAACATGCAGGTCCTCCATCCAACAGATATGCAATGTTGAGCCAGCCATCCCACAAGTCCACTTGTCATTTTGTATATCGCCCAACTATGGGTGTGATTTGCAGGACATGGAACATTAGAGGCCTAATGTACAACCCGCAAGTCCGCAATCCAAATAAGTGGCTAAGTATGGAATAAGGGATCTGTGCATATTTGGTATGCATTGCTTGTTTCTGGGATCCCGCCATCCTTGGAGTTTGTGTTAATTTGTATATTGCGGAAATCACTAGAAGTAGAATATTGAGCCGACCAACCCACAAATCCGATTGTCAATTTGTATATCACGGAGTTCTGGATGCTATTTGTAAGGCACCAAACAATAGAGGCTTGTTTTTGAACCCGCAAATCTGCTTGTCAATTTGTATATCGCGGAAGTGTGTGTGCTATTCGTAGGACACAAAACAATAGAGGCCTATATTTTGAGCCCACCAGCCCGAGAACCTGCGATCCAGAAAGTGGCCAAGTATGGAATGCGATATCCATACATGCTCTATAAAATCTCATGTCCATACTTTATAAAGGTACATATTTAGTTTTGCCTGGTTTCTACACATACTGATATGGTAACCACAGAGTTGGTGTTGCACATGAATTATGAAATATGCACTGGGAGTTGGACCAAGCCCTTTGGTTTCCTTAGCCAATTTTATGCCCGTGGGTCCCCCACTACGCATTATCAAAATCTCGTTCCCCGTGTTCCGAGAAAGTGTACATGCTCTATAAAATCTCAACCACCTCACAAGTCCGCTTGTCAATTTGTATATCACGGAAGCCTGTGTGCTATTTGTAGGACACGAAATAATAGAGGCCTATTTTTTTAGCCTGCTAGTCCGAGAACATGTGATCCAGAAAGTGGCCAAGTATGGAATGCAATATCAGTATATGCTCTATAAAATATCATGTTCGTTCTTTATAAAGGTACATATATAGTTTTTCCTGGTTTCTACACATACTGATCTGGTCAGCACAGAGTTGGTGTTGCACATGAATTATGAAATATGCACTGCGAGTCGGACCGGGCCCTTTGGTTTCCTTAGCCAATTTTATTCCCGCAGGTCCCACGCTATGCCTTATCAAACTCTCGTTCCCCATGTTCTGAATGTACATCTTGCATCGAAAACTTGGTAATCCATGTCTATGCTCGTGGGTTCCCAGACGACAGAGTGGCAGATTTCATGTCTATCTACTCTTGTGCTCGAGACTTCGATGATCTACAATTGGACCCGGACTGAAAGCTTGCGACTTATTTGCTAATTTTCTTTAATTAAATTGTACAACATCAATATTCATTATTAATAATTTAGTACTTGAAAATAATGTTTTTAGATAATGTTAGCTATATAACATATATGTTATATGTTATACATGTAGACAATCACAATATTGAATCTACCAGTCCTGGAGTCCGTCTGTCAACTTGTATATCACAAAACTCCTAGTGTTGAGTGGAGCACATGGGAAAATAGAAGTGCAATGTTGAGCGAGCCAACCCGAAGTCCGCCAATAAATTTGTATATCACAGAAGTCTAGGTGCTATTTGTAAAACACGAAACAATAGAGGCCCAATTTTCAGCCCAAGAACCCATGATCCAAAAAGTGGCTAAGTATGGAATGAGGGATTCGTACATGCTCTATGAAATCCGATATCCATACTTATAAAAGTATATAAAGGTACTTTATAAATCTGAGTGCCCAAAACTTCGGTGATCCACAATTGGACCCATACTCAAACTTGCAACTCATTTGATAATTTTGTTTAATTAAATTGTACAATATCAAGATTTAATATTGATATTTTAGTACTTGAAAATAATGTTTTTAGATAATTTTAGATATATAACATATATTTTATATGTTATACATCCCACCAGTCTTGCAGTCCGTCTGTTTTTTAGCACGCCTGTCCAATAACATGCCATCCAAAAAGTTCCTTAAGTATGTAAGTTCGCTTGTCAATTTGTATATCGCAAAACTCCGAGTGCTGTGGACCGATACAAGTGCAATTTCCAACCAACCAATTAAATTGTGGAATATCAAAATTTGTATATCACGGAACTTCGATCCGTAAACAATTGGCATCCTGGGCCTGCTAGCCCTACAATTCATTTGTCAGTTTGTATATCGCAGAACTCCGAGTACTGTTTGGAGGACACAGAACAATAGAAGTGCAATGTTCATCCTGCAAGTCCTCTTCTCAATTTCTATATCACATAGGTATGGGTACCATTTGTAAGACACAAAGTAATAGAGGCCCACTTTTGAGCCCGCCAGCCCGAGAACCCGCTATCCAAAGATTGTACATGCTTCCCTTCACTATGCTCCCTGAGAGCCTACACAAAGTCACACTTTCCATACTTAGCCACTTTCCCGCAATTCCCCAAATATACAAACCCTCCGCTAAACTGCACCATCATGCCCTCTTACGCTTTACGTGTTTTGCAGTCAACAATTCTGACTCATGTAGTTTCACCATTGGACACTCACCAGTTTCACCATGCAGTTTCAGAATTGGCCATTCCTTCCTTACTTGCTCTTCCCCATCCCCATCACCTTCGCACGTGTCTATATAT
>JASDQU011404517.1:29385-40249 GCA_032191745.1 Picea mariana
CTAATTCAACTAATTTCTATGTAGGATAAATTCTAAGAGGAGAGAGTTCAAAGGAATTAATTGAAACTACAAGCAAAGGTCCTGAATATGGAGCTATTATGCATATTGAGAACATATCACATCAAGAAGTAAGGGAAGCACCGACAACTCAATCAGAAGGAGGAGTTGGAAAAGAGATAGAGGTAGTGGTAGAAGAGGTTGAATCCGCCACTGGAGAAACACACAAAGTATTGGAATATTTGTATATCAAAACCAACCCAGTGATTGAACCATTAGTTAGTGGGGAAACATCACATGTGGCCTATAACGTGTCATTCAGAGATATGGAAGTTGAGGAGGGGAATGAAAATAATGAAATTGAGACATTTTGATTCCCAATATTAGAAATTACTAGATATGTTTCTATGAAGAGTATCCCACTGTCATCATTACCTCACTTCCATGGTATGTCAACAAAAGATCTTGATTCATTTTTGTTTGAATTTGATATACTATGTAGAAGTTATAATTATATTGATAGTGCACAAAAATAAAAAAATCTTTCCAGCTACACTTAAAGACTTGTCATTAAGGTGGTTTATGAGTCTATAAAAGCATACTATCTTATCTTGGGATGGGATGAAAGAAAATTTCCTCTAGAAATATTAGGATTATTGCAGACCTAGATATGCTAGCAATGATATATTTAGAATGAAGCAATCTGAGGAGGAGAGTTTGGAAGATTTCCTAAAAAGGTTCCTATACAATTATCAAAAGAAAAAACAATTTTCCTTAGACATAGCCACAATTAGCACCATCTTCTTGAAGGGTATAAGGGATGAATGTATTGAGGTATTGAACCTCATGAGTTCTAGGGATGTATATCATAACCCATTTGTAGAAATGGCAGAGTATTGTAAAAGGTATTACCTCAACTAAGCCAAAACAGGGAAAAGTGTAAGGGATCCTATAAGAAGAACTACTAAACCTACTCCATGAGGTGTTACAAGGATAAAATTAGGGAATATTCTAGAAAACTTTAAAATAGACATCCTAAACACAATAAACACCCATTTAGACACCATGAAGATCAAAAGGAAATAATAAGAAGAAAATGCTACTTTAGCAATTTTCTATCCTTGGTGTAGGAAGAGGCATCCTGAAAAATAATGTCCTATTAATGTCATTGAAATTTGTGGGATCTGTACATAAGACCACCCTACCAATGGGTTCCCTTCCTTACCTAGACTAAAATCCATTTTTAAGGGAGGAGGGGAACCTCAAGAGACATCATATCCCCCTAAGAGAGCATGGAGGCAAACGAATCCTAATATGTTTTTCGATCCTACCACACAATACTCGCAACAACAATGGATTCCTCCAATTCCTTACTCTCAATGGACACATCAACAACCACAAGTCCAAACTTGTAAACAAGAATGGAGGGGGCCTACATATGGGAATGCTCCTTTTCAGCCACCAACGTTTCCTACTTACCCACAATACCATTCCAATATCTCTCAGTTGTTACCTAGATTTAGTCCACCTACTCTACCTCCACCTTCCCAGCTACAACAACAAATTACATTTCCTTTGAACCCAAACCAATTTCAACAAATGCAAGTTGCACCTAATCTAAACCCCCCTAAACCTACCCCTATTCCTTCACAACCCATCCCTAATCCAAACAACAGACCTACACAACCTGTATATAATATTGAAGTACATACTTTCCCAACTTATGTGATAACTCCTACTTCACTAAATGAAATTCAATTAAGGTCTGGGAAGGTCTTGAATAAACCAAACTCTACAGTGGTTACTCAAGAAGAAGAAGAAATATATAACCAACCAAATGAAGAAGAAGACAACCTTGTATAAGAGGAAATTCCTCCTCACACTCCTCAACCATCAGAAATACCTTAGGAAACTAATGCTCCACCTTATCCAGAAAGGTTACTTGTGAATAAACCTGAGGTACCTCTAGGACATGATTTAGAAGATGAATTATGGAATATATGTGTAAATATTCCCCTACTTCAAGCCATCAAATATATTCCTAGCTATGCCAAAATTATAACGGATGTTTTCATTAAAAATCCTAGGAGGAAGAGGAAGGAGCTCTTGTTATAAAAGTGGTTGGAAAACTGTCGGAATTTATATCATAAATTCCATCCAAACCTAATGTTCTGGGAAATCCAATGGTGACTATAGAAATTAATGGTATTTATTTTTCAAATACACTTATTTATATAGGAGAATCAATAAGTGTTATTAATGTTGACACCATGCGAAGGCTGCAACTAAATCACTTAAGGCCAACACAGACCTTGTTGGAATGGGTAGACAAATCAGTCATTGGTCCAGCAGGAAGTCTAGATGATGTAACAATCACCTTAGCCTCTTGGGAGTATCCTGTGGACTTCTTGGTAATTCATTCAAAATCCTCCAAGCCTGGACATCCAGTTGTGCTTAGTCTACCTTGGTTGGCCAATGCTGATGCATTTATTAGTTGTTGGTCTTGGGAGATGACAATTTCTAATGGGACCCACAGTCATAAACTTATTCTCTTTCCTCCTACCCAACCAACCATTGAAGTTATGTTATGGTTGGAGAATCCCTATGGGGAGGATAAATGTGCTCAACTCTTGTTAACACTTGAGCAAGAAAAAGGAGTTCAAGAACAAACTGAAGAACACATTTTAAGCTTATTTTTAGACAATACCGAATGCATTGAATATCCTAAATCTTTTCCAGAATATACACATATTTTCAGCTATGAATTTCAGGAGGTTTAGCATCCCTCCGTTGCTACATTGTTCTTTATATCAACAATAAATGAAGAAGAAGATTTAGTTGTTAAGAATGTTGAAATTAGTCCTGGAAAATATTTATATATCAATTCCATCTTGGAATCAGATTATCAACAAAAAATGATCCAAATGATTCAAGGAAAGTCTGATGATTTTGCATGGAATTACTCTGACATGAGAGGAATTTACCCAGATACCTGTATAAACCATATTTACACCAATGATCAAATTAGATCTTTTAGGAAGCCCCAAAGAAGAATGAATCCAACCTTGAAAGATATAGTGAAAGAAGAGCTCCAAAAACTCCTACATGTCAATTTTATTTACCCTATTTTAGATAGAAAGTGGGTATCCCCATTATTTGTTGTCTCTAAGAAGAATGACAAATGGAGGATTTATGTGGAATTTAGAGAGTTGAACAAGGCTACCTATAGAGATTATTTTCCTCTTCCTTTCATAGACCAGGTCTTGGACACCTTGTCTAGGAAGAGGTACTTTTATTTCTTAGATGGGTTTAGTAGGTACAACCAGATCCAAATTGCCCCTGAAGATCAGGAGAAAACCAAATTTACTTTCCCATAGGGTACCTATTATTATAGGGTTCTTCCCTTTGGTTTGTGTAATTCTCTTGCCACCTTTCAAATGAATGTCCTCGTTATTATTTTTTATTTAACCCATGACCGTGTAGAAGTCTATATGGACGACTTCACAGTATAAGGGGATGATTTCCAACAAGCATTGGAAAATTTGGAGAAAGTATTGATCATGTGTAGAGAGACTAACCTTTCCCTCGGTGATGAAAAATATAGAATGATGCTCACTGAAGGGATTTTCATGGGCCATCATATTTTGATACCAGAATAAGGGTAGACCCTACCAAAATTGACATTATTCCTCAAATCAAAATCCTTAGCTCACATAAAGAAGTTAGAAGCTTCTTAGGGTATGTTGGATATTATAGGAGATTCATTCAGAATTTTACAAACATAGCTTCCCCACTGTTCAAATTGTTATCAAAAGAGGATGAATTCCATTGGGATGAACAATGCCATATTTATTTTGAAATTTTAAAGAAAAATCTTTCAAGTGCCCCTGTTTTAAGAGGAACAAACTGGTCTTTCCCCTTTCATATCTGCACTAATGCCTCAGATACCTCTTTGGGGGTTTTTCTAGGACAAAGAGAAAACCAACTTCCTTATGCTATCTACTTTGTCATAAAAAATCTCTCCCCTACCGAAGTAAATCATACTGTCACTAAAAAATAATTCTTATTAGTAGTTCATTCCATTAATAAATTCAGACACTACATAAAAATGTATGAGGTTTTTGTACACACAGACCACTCAACCATTAGGTTTTTAATGAATAAACATGTGACAAATTCTAGAGTTACTAGATGCCTATTATTATTGCAAGAATTCAATATTACTATCATTGATAGACCTAGAAAATATAACCTCATTATTGATTTCCTATCTAGACTTATTCATATAGGCAATAATGCACCAGTGGATGAATATTTTTTGGATGAAATTCCATTTTCTATTTCTACTTACACTCCTTGGTATGTAGGTGTGGCTAACTATCTTGTAACTTGAAAATTAACTTAGAATATGTCCCCTAGAGAAAAACATAGGATTATTCAGCTGAGTGAAAATTATGTGTGGCATGATGATTGTCTATACTGTACAGGGCATGATTTGGTGATTAGAAGATTTGTACGAGAGGATGATATGTATGAAATCTTCAAATACTTCCATGATGGCCCATGTGGAGGCCATTTTTCTGATAAGAGGAAAACATACAAAATACTACAGTCAAGCTACTATTGGCCAACTATTTTTAAGGATGCAAAGAAGTATGTGGCCAGCTGTGAAAATTGTGAGAGGATGGGGAAACCAACTATAAGTGATGAGATCTCTCTCCAAGATCAGGTAGTAATTGAACCTTTTGAGAAATGGGCTTTGGAATTTGTAGTCCACCTATCAACCCCTTGTCTCAAAGAAGAAGGTACATACTAGTCTATACAAATTATGTGACTTAATGGGTAGAGGATAAAGCTTTGTATTCTGCACATGAACAATCTATTGTTGATTTTCTATTTGAATATATCTTTACTCATTTTGGTGTGCCTCAAGAAATAGTGAAAAACCAAGGAACCCAATTTACCTCCAATTTGGTCAAATCCATTACTAAACAATATCATATTAAACATAGAAAATATTCACCTTATCACCCCCAAGCAAACAGACAAGTGGAATCAACTAACAAGGTGATATAGGCTATTCTCACCAAGACAGTTTAGTTACACCATAAATACTGGGTTGATCAGTTGCTTGAGGCCTAATGTGCCTACATAAAAACTTGTAGAAACACAAAAATACATACACATTATGAATTGGTGTATGGGAAGAATTTGTTGCTTCCCATAGAATTTCAAGTAAGAACCTTCAGGACTACTATGCAATTGGGGATGGATTTACATGAAGCTAAAAAACAAAGGATATTGCAACTAAATGAGCTTGATGAAATCAAACAAGATGCTCTTCAAAGGACTACACTCATTCAAGAACAAATGACTAAATGGCATGATAAGTACATCAAGAAGAAATATTTCTAGCTAGGTGATTTCTCCCTACTGTATGACAGTAGGTTCAAGAATTTCAAGGGTAAATTGTCCACTCGATGGTTGGGACCCTATGAAGTAGAAACAATTTACGAGAATGGTTCAGTGAATATAAAAACCATTGATGAAGAGAAGCCCTCCTTTGTCGTAAATGGGCATCAATTGAAAGTTTATCATAAGCCTCTTTCTAAATAGGATTTTATCAAATAGGTTCTTCAAAATCCTAAAATGCAATTGGTAAGAAAGAGGAGTTCTCCTCCTGTTCATCCACCACGATAAGTTTTGTTGTGTAATTTAATTTAACTTTGTACATATATGTATATAGGTGTGTTGTTAGATAGTGATTTTGGTGTTACTAACAAGAGAAAAATCTAATTGTGTTCTCATGCAGATAAGAAATAAAGAGGACATCATCCAGGTGTAAGTTTAGTCATTTATCCAACCCTGGTAGATTACTCGTGGAAAAGGAGCCTAATGGAATTTTCTTTAAGTTTTTCAGATTCTTTAAAATTGAAAACAACGGTGAGAGTTAACTGATCTAGGCTCGAGAAAAATCCACAAGACAATAGATGGATTTTTCTTTAAGTTTTCCAGACTCCTAAAAATTGAAATCATCGGCGAACATTAACTTACCTGAGCTAGAAAAAAATCCATAGGACAGTAGTAGTTACATTTTTATTTCCAATAAAATGGAAGTGGCAACAAAATTAGTGGTTAGTCTGGTTCCAAAAAGAGGAGGTTTTTGCATCCCTACAAGAGGTTGTCTAGCTATAGTTTCCTTCTTGTTACAGAGCTTAGATCCCAATTGGTGCCCAGACACGGGCCACCCGCGTGCCCCACTTCCACCAATACCTTCTTCTTCTCCAACCCGAAGAGCTACAATGCCCTTCAGATCCCGTATCGGGACCTTTTTGTTCCCACAGGATTCTCTATTGATATCCCGGCAGTCTTCTCGGAAAATTGGGTTTCGCGTTATCACAAAACCTGTGAGCATGTTCCTCGTGCTACCCAAAACCCCGAAACCCGATGGGTCAAAGAGTCAACGCTTACATTCCTATCGGGGATTTGCCTATCGGGAAATTGGCATATGTGATGTTGTGCTTTACTGCCTTCACAAATCCCCGAACCCCGAACTCCAATATGCACGTGCACTAATTCCTTGCCACGTCACCTCCTCTCTCCACTCTATCGGGAATCGCGGGATCGGGACCTCACCGGTCGCAATTCCTTTACACTGGAAAATCCTGAATGCCGAATCTCAACCTCCCGGGATCCTGTGCCACGTGTCCCCGTAGTGATCAATGGCTCCGATTAAATCGAGAAATCTCTAATCGCAATTTCAAAACATATGAAACTCTTGCCTCCGTAAAACCCGATAAGTCGAATCCCGATGGCTCTTGGTTCCTCCTGCGCCTAAGGGTTAAATCCCTCGCAACTTCTCCAAGATCTGACGGTCGGTGGGACTTCGCGATTCTCCCCTGCGAACCCTAGCCGTCGGTTCTCCTCCTTGGAGATTTCTCTCACTCTAAACCTCTTTCCTGTCTGAACCTTCTCACAGGTCCTTTTCCCAGGAATCACGAAGGAACTATCCCTCCTGAGCTTGTCAACTCCGACTCCCTCAAAGACTTTGCACACGCTTCTGACGTTCAACCTCCAACAACTCTCAAAGTCTTGAGTCTTCTGGACTCTATGCTCTTCTGGCAACATCAGTCCCTGTCTTCGTCTGCTCAGATTTCACTACTGAGACTTCAAGTTCAGCCTGCACATCCCCTGCACGACTCTAACAACCTGCACCAACTTTTGGGTGAGTGAGAACAAGGGTTTAACTATCTAGTCTCATCAACACACTCTATGCGGATGAATTCCATTGCACTCTATGCAGGAATCTCCAGGCTCAGACAGAGAAACAATTGAAACTTATTCTCTTCTCTCTCATACTTCAGTTAAAAAACCCTGAAATCACATGCACAACATATTCAAAGCAAATGCATACAAGGAAAACAAACATTCATGAGCACATAAACAACATACACAGAGAAATGGAACCGGCCATGAAATTGAATCACAGACTCCTTTCTATTAATTCAAATCTGTACATGAGTGTTCTCCACAAGTTCTCTGCCTGCTCTCCTCTTCTGAATGCTTTCCATATGAATTCTGAATGATAATGTTACAATGTACAAAGGAGGGTGTCTATATTTGTTTCCCTATCGAACTCTAAAACTATCTAATCTAGACTTAAACATCTATCTACCTACATTAAATATATTAAATGCCTTCCTATCTATTTCAGACAAGAGCGTAAAGCTCGAGGTCCGATATAATGCAATAGGCGCTCCTTCATAAATGTTTCCTTGAAGGATATGGCACTTCATCTCTAATGAAAATTCAAAAAGTCATCAAGCTTATATGTCATGTGTTTGAAAACACATGCACTGGATCCATGCTTGCTTTGGTAGTTGCGATGCTCCTGCATCATACTCCCTGGCTTGAAAGATTTCATGGGCTCCTATCCATGAGCTCCTACATGGTCTGTCCATGCTTCTGGATAACTGCTTCAGTCTCCCAGCTGGTGTCTTCCACTGGGTGGTTCTTCCATTTGACCAGATATTCAAAATACTACTTTCGCCTGGTCTTCTTTCCCACTCGCTTGTCCAGTATGCACTCCATCTATGGCTTTTCTGCAACTGGTAATTGCTTCTGCCACTGGATCAATGGTTCCTCAGTTCCAGTCTTTGCTTCTCCAGCCTTATATGGGTATAAATCTGAAACATTGAATATCGAAGATATCCCGATGCCATCCGACAACTCAATCTCATAAGCGTTTTCTCCAAATTTGTTCAGGACTCTGCATGGCCCAATTTTCTTCATCTTGAGCTTGTTATATGTTCCTCTTGGGAACCTTTCTTTCCTCAAGTACGCTAGAACTAGATCACCAACTTCAAACTGAAGTTGTCTCCGATGCTGATCTGCTCTGCGTTTGTATTCCTGATTTGATTTCATCAGTCGCTGCTTCACCTAACTGTGAAGTTCTTGCATCGCTTCAGCAAATTCCTCTGCACTAGCACTGCTAGTCGCAGCCTGTTCTAACTCCCTGAGTTCAGAAACTCCTCTCAGTTGTGTCCCATACACGATCTGGAATGGGCTTTTTCCTGTACTCCGATTCACCAAATCGTTGTATGTAAACTCTGCCTATGGTAATATGTTGTCCCAGCTACTGTGGTGCTTTGTCACCAGGCTTCTCAACAAATCCCCTAGACTTCTGTTCACAACCTCTGTTTGCCCATCCGTCTGTGGATGATAAGCTAAACTAAATGCCAAATTAGTTCCCATCTTCTTCCATAGCATCCTCCAAAAATGACCTATGAATTTGGTATCCCTGTCTGAGACTATGCTTCTCGTCAATCCATGAAGTCTAACAATTTCTTTGAAGAACAAGTTCGCGATGTGGGTTGCATCGCTGGTCTTCTGACACAGGATAAAATGTGCCATTTTTGAAAACTTGTCCACCACCACAAAGATGGAATCAACTCCTCTTTGCGTCCTCGACAAACCCAATACAAAATCCATGCTAATCGCTTCCCATGGCCTCTCAGGTATGGGTAATGGATGATAAAGACCTACGTTCTGCTTTCAGCCCTTCGAATGTTGACAAATTCGACATCTGTCAACAAACCTCTTGACATCTTCTCGCATGCCCAGCCAAAAATACAATTCGCTCAGCTTCGCAAATGTTTTATCATGGCCAAAATGACCTGCTAAATTGCCACTATTCTTTTCCTTCACCAAATTATCCCTCATGGAGCAAATTGGAATACATAGTTGATTGCCTCTGATCAACAATCCTTCCTAGATCATGAAATCTATCCAAGGGCTCCGATCCCTAAGAACTGGATTCTCAGCTGCTTCATATGCTTCTCCTAAATCTGCATCTCCAACATACATGTCCTTCAGATTCTCAAAACCCAACGTCTTGACTCTGAACTCTTGCAATAACAAACATTTTCTGCTCAAAGCATCAGCCACTTTGTTAGCAGTTCCTAAAATGTGTTTGATCACAAATGTAAAATTTTGCATTTACTCCACCCATTTTGCATGCTTTTGGTTCAACTTCTCCTATTGACTCACAAACTGCAATGCATGATTATCGCTGTACAAAACAAATTCCTTCGGAATCAAGTAATGCCTCCACTTTTTCAATGCCTGTATGATGGCATAAAACTCTTTATCATATGTGGAGTATTTCAGGTTTACGTCATCCAGCTTCTCGCTAAAATATGCAACAGGCCTGTCATCCTGACTCAAGACCCCTCCTACGGCATATCCGCTTGCATCACATTTCACTTGAAATGTTTTCATGAAGTCCGGCAACACCAACACTAGTTGCTTTGTTATCTTCCGCTTCAACAAATTGAAGATTTCCTCAACCTCTGTTGTCCAATGAAAAGTTTTGTGTTGGTTCTTCACTGTGTCCATCATCGCTGTGCTAATTCCACTGAAATTCCTAATGAATTTTTGGTAGAAACTAGCCAAACCATGGAAACTTCTCACCTCAAAAACATTTCTCGGTGATGGCCAATTCTTTATCACTTCCACTTTCTCAAGATCCATCTTCAACTCATTCACTGATATGACAAAACCCAAATAAATGAGCTCTGTCTTCATGAAGGAACACTTCTTCATGTTGACCAATAGCTTCTCTTGCTGCAGTCTTCTCATCACAATGGTCAAATGCTTCAAATGTTCAGTCTTTGTCTTACTGAAAATCAGTATGTCATCCAGATATACGACAACAAAATTTTCGATGAATTCCCTCAGGACCCCATTCATCAATCTCATGAATGTGCTCAGCGCATTTGTCAAACCAAATGGCATGACCAACCATTCGTACAAACCTTCGTTTGTTTTGAATGTTGTTTTCCATTCATCACCTTCCCTCATGCAAATTTGATGATATCCGCTTTTCAGATCAATTTTCGAAAAATAATTTGCCCCACTCAGGCAATCCATCAGATCATCCATTCTCGGCAGTGGAAATCTATACCTGATGGTGATTTTGTTAATCGCTCTGGAGTTTGTACACATTCTCTAGCCTCCATCCTTTTTCGGACTCAGTACTGTTGGAACAACACACAGACTCAAACTTTCTCTTACTAGTCCCTTGTCCAATAACTCCTGTACCTGCTTCTTGACTTCCTCATTCTCCTGAGGCATCAACCTGTACGTAGCCTTGTTTGGCAAACTGGCTCTGGGTATGAGATCTATGTGATGACTCACACTCCTCATCGGTGGCAACGAATGAGGTAGTTCATCCACGATGATGTCAGCGAACTCTCCCAGTAGTTCTTGAATCTCATCTGGCAAGTCGTCCACTCTTGTGCTAGTCAGGACAATTCTCGGTTTCCTGACCACAAATAATTGTGGATCTTTGTTCTTCTCCATCTCT
>JASDQU011404517.1:42794-53018 GCA_032191745.1 Picea mariana
TGTGTATAGAATCTGGAGCAATTAATAAAATCACCATTAGGTACAGATTTCCACTACCGAGAATGGATTATCTGATGGATTGCCTGAGTGGGGCAAATTACTTTTCGAAGATTGATCTCAAGAGCGGATATCACCAGATTCGCATGAGGGAAGGTGATGAATGGAAGACAGCATTCAAGACAAACGAAGGTTTGTATGAATGGCTGGTCATGCCATTTGGCTTGAAAAACACGTTGAGCACGTTCATGAGACTGATGAATGAAGTCCTGAGGGAATTCATCGGGAAGTTTGTAGTCGTATATCTGGATGATATATTGTTTTTCAGTAAAACGAAGGCTGAACATTTGAGACATTTGGCCATTGTGATGAGAAGACTGCAGCAGGAGAAGCTGTTGGTCAACATGAAGAAGTGTTCCTTCATGAAGACAGAGCTCATTTATTTGGGTTTTGTTATATCGGCAAATGAGTTGAAGATGGATCCAGAAAAAGTGGAAGTGATCAAGAATTGGCCATCACCGAGAAATGTTTTCGAGGTGAGGAGTTTCCATGGATTGGCTAGTTTCTACAAAAAGTTCATTCGAAATTTCAGTGGAATCAGTGCAACAATGATGGACACAGTGAAGAAGAGGCATAAGACTTTTCACTGGACAGCAGAGGCCGAGAAGAGCTTCAATCTGTTGAAGTGGAAGATTACAGAGCAACCAATTTTGGTGTTGCCATATTTCCAGAAGATGTTTCAAGTGAAATGTGATGCCAGTGGATATGTCGTAGGAGGGGTCTTGAGTCAGGATGATAGGCCAGTTTCATATTTCAGCGAGAAGCTGGATGACACGAAGCTGAAATACTCCACGTATGATAAAGAATTTTATGCTATCAAACAGGCATTGAAGAAGTGGAGGAATTACTTGATACCCAAAGAATTTGTTCTGTACAGCGATAATCATGCATTGCAGTTTGTGAGTCAACAAGATAAGTTGAACCAGAAACATGCAAAATGGGTAGAGTATATGCATAATTTTACATTTGTAATTAAACACATTTCAGGGACTGCTAATAAAGTGGTTGATGCTTTGAGCAGGAAATGTTTGTTGCTGCAGGAGTTCAGAGTCAAAACATTAGGTTTTGAAAACCTGAGGGACATGTACACTGGAGATGCAGATTTCGAGGAAGAATATGAGGCAGCTGAGAATCCAGTTCTCAGGGATCGGAGTCCATGGATAGACTACCTGATCCAGGAGGGATTGCTATTCAGAGGCAATCAGTTATGCATTCCAAATTGCTCCATGATGGAGAATTTGGTGAAGGAAAAGCATAGTGGCAGATTAGCAGGTCACTTTGGTCATGATAAGACATTCGCAAAGTTGAGAAAATCGTATTTTTGGCCGAGGATGCGAGCAGATGTCAAGAAGTTTGTCGACAGGTGTCGAATATGTCAACATTCGAAGGGCCGAAAGCAAAATGCAGGTTTTTATCAGCCGTTGCCTATACTTGAGAGGCCATGGGAGGCAATTAGCATGGATTTTGTTCTGGGATTGTCGAGAACGCAGAGAGGAGTTGATTCCATCTTTGTGGTGGTGGACAGGTTTTTGAAGATGGCACATTTTATTCCATGTCAGAAGACCAGCGATGCAACCCACATCACAAACTTGTTTTTCAAAGAGGTTGTTAGACTTCATGGATTGCCGAGAAGCATAGTCTCAGACAGGGATACCAAGTTCATAGGTCATTTTTGGAGGACGCTATGGAAGAATCTAGGAACAAACTTAGTGTTTAGTTCAACATATCATCCGTAGACGAATGGGCAGACCGAGGTGGTCAATAGGAGTCTGGGGGATTTATTGAGAAGCTTGGTGACAGAGCACCACGGCAGTTGGGACCAGATATTACCACAGGCAGAGTTCGCATACAACAATTCGGTGAATCGAAGTACAGGAAAAAGTCCATTCCAGATTTTATATGGAACACAGCCAAGGGGAGTTTCTAAAATCAGGGAATCAGAACAGGCTGCAACTAGCAGTGCTAGTGCTGAAGAGTTGACTGAGGCGATGAAAGAACTTCACAGCAAGGTGAAGCAACGATTGCAAGACTCGAATCAGGAATACAAGCACAGAGTCGATCAGCGGAAGAGACAAATTCAATTTGAAGTTGGTGATATGGTTTTGGTGCACTTAAGTAAAGAAAGGTTCCCAAGGGGAACATACAACAAATTGAAGATGAAAAAGATTGGGCCATGCAGAGTCCTGAAGAAGTTCGAGGAGAATGCTTATGAAATTGAGTTGCCAGATGGCATCGGAATATCTCCGATATTCAATGTTTCGTATTTATACCCATACAGGGTTGAAGAAGCAGAAACTGGAACTGAAGGACCAGTGATCCAGTGGAAGAAACAATTACCAGTAGCAAAAAATCCACAGATGGAGTGCATACTGGACAAGCGAGTAGGAAAGAAGACCAGGCGGAAGAAGTACTTCGAGTACCTGGTGAAATGGAAGAATCACCCAGTCGAGGATGCTAGCTGGGAGACAGAAGCAGTTATCCAGAAGCATGGAAAGACCGTGCAGGAGCTCATGGACAGGAGCCCATGAAAATTTTCAAGCCAAGGAGTATGATGCAGGAGCATCATGACTCTCAAAGCAAGAGTGGAGCAGTGCATGTGTTTTTCAACACATGACACATAAGCTTGATAACTCTTTTTGAATTTTCATTAAAGAGGAAGCGCCATATCCTTCCATGAAACATTTATGAAGGAGCGCTTATTGTATTATATCAGACCTCGAGCTTTACGCTCTTGTCTGAATTAGATAGGAAGGCATTTAATAGACTTAATGCAGGTAGATAGATGTTTAAGTCTAGATTAGACAGTTTTAGAGTTCGAGAGGGAAAACGGAATATAGACACCCTCCTTTGTACATTGTAACATATTGAGATCATTCATTATCAAACAGAAGCAAGAAGAGAAGAGCAAGTAGAGAACTTGTGGAGAACACCCATGTACAGATTGAATTAATAGAGGAAAGACTTTGATTCAGTTTTATGGTTTGTGTTGTTTCTCTGTGTTGATATTATGCTCATGGATGTTTTCTTTCTGTCATACATTTGCTTTGATATGTTGTGTATGTGGTTTCATAGTTAAATTGAAATCTGTGAGAGTAAGAAATTAGTTTCAATTGTTTCTCTATATTGAACCAGAGAATTCCTGCATAGAGTGCAGTGGAATTTGTCTGCAAGGAGTGCATGACTGCAGGGTTCAGATAGAGGTGACTTTTGTTATAAGTTCCCAGGAGTGCAGGTTAGGCATCCAGAGCTGTGAAATATGTGCGCAGTCTAGAAGGGGTCTCAGTCTGTGAATCGGAGCAGGAAGCTAAGGACTACTGTTGAAGGAAGTGCATAGGGTCTGAAGGATTCAACGCTTGAGAATTTGTTGAACCCCGAGCGCAAAGAGGATGCATATATTCCTTTGAAGGAGTCAGAGTTGGCAAGCTCAGGAGGGATAGTTACTTCGTAAATACTGTGGGAACAGACCGAGGAGAAGGTTCGAACGGGACGAAACTTTGGAGCGGAAGAATTCCTCAAGGAGAAGAATTGGCGGACAGGATTCGCAGGAGAGAATCGCGAAGACCCGATGACCGTCAGATTTTGGAGAAGTCACGAGGGATTTAGCCCTTAGGCGCAGGAAGAACCAAGAGCCACTGGGATTTGTCTTATTGGGGTTCCCGGAGGCAAGAGTTTCATAGTTGTTGAAATCGCGATTAGCGATTCCCTGAGAAAATCAGGGTCGTTGATCTCAGTGGAGACACGTGGCACAAGATCCCGGGGAGTCGGGATTCGACATTCGGAGTTTTACAGTGCAAAGGCATTGCGACCGGTGAAATCGTGATCCCGCGATTCCCGATAGAGCGGGGAGAGGAGGTGACATGGCGAGGAATTAGCGCATGTGCATATCGGAGTTCGGGGTTCAGGGATTTGTGAAGGCAGAGGCGCACGAAAACACAAATGCCGATTTCCTGATAGGGAAATCCCCGACAGGAATGGGATCGTTGACTCTTTGACCCATCAGGGTTTGGGGATTTGGTTAACACAAGAACCGTGCACATAGGTTTCACGATATCGCGAAACCTGATTTCCCGACAAACAAAGGGGAGAACGCGGAAGGATATTTCTGTGGGTGGTGAGAACTTCCGTAAGGAGTTGGAAGAGTTCTTTAACTCTTCAGGCTTGAGGATAAGAAGGTCCTAGTGGAAGCAGGGCACGCGGGTGGCGGCGTCGCTACACCAATTTCACCATGCTCTGGTACTCGAGCGATATGAACAAACAGTGGCATTCGAATGTTGTTTTCCACACATATTACCTTCAACTGAATAAATCCACCGAAGATGAACCTCGCATGACTCTGAACACTCTACACAGGTTTTGACCCCTGATGAAGTTTTGCGCAGATCGACACTTAATCTACATTACAACAAGATCCACTAAACATAAGGAGTGTCTTCAGTCATACTACAAACTCATGGAAGAGGACCTTGAGGAGATCACTAAGGATTGGGCCACGGACCTCCTTATCCCTGATGACCCTGTAGAGATGTGTGACCCTGAACTGGACAACAAAGAACAGGACACACTCAGAACCAGCAGAAGGAAGAATACTAAAGAGGTCCAAGACTTAAGCAGTGCCTTAGGAAAGACTTCTTCAGTATCACCTGACCGAGGGGGTGATGACGAAGTTGAAGAGATAAATGTCAAGGAAGATGAATGAAAGCAAGGAGAAGTAACACTGCCTAGAGATGAGGCTGATCCTTTGAAGAAGAGGAAGGTTTCTCCCTATAAACCTTCTTCCCAGAGAGCCATTGTTACCAAGATGCAGACTATACTCACTACCGATGATTTTGACTTCATCATAGTAGTTCTCAACAACACTTCACTGGAAATTGTGGAGAAACAAGAAGCCAAGAAGGAGGAAATGTATGAAAGAATTGAGGTCGAACTATGAGGAGTACATCAAGCCTTTCATTCCAGTCGCGTAGTCTCCACTACACCCTTGCCATCGGGAGAACCATAGTTGGGAAATGAGCTACCCCAACTACGTCGACTAGTTGATGTGGTTCAAGCTTGTCTTCGTCATGCACAAGGAGAAATAGAACAAGCCACCCATGCCTTGAAGTAGGTGCAAGGCATAATCATAGAACAACATAAAGTTGCAGAACATGGGAAGGTTTCTCTTCAGGCCAAGTTTGAAGAAGAGAAAACACAAATGCAACAAGAAAAAGAACAGTTGCTCACAGAGCAACTCAAAGTGAAAGAAGCAGTCAACAGAGCACTCTGCTTTGTGACAGGATTATAACCAAGGGAAAAATACCGATTCATGCATCAAGTGGAGTAGCTCGCGGAAGCTATCCAACATCTACAACAAAGAATAGAATATTTAGAGCTCCGCATAGTGCCCGACACCCCGCAGGACGTAAGGGATCAAAGAGAAGCAACTGCACTCTAGGCAGTTGCTTCTCTNCAAGTGGAGTAGCTCGCGGAAGCTATCCAACATCTACAACAAAGAATAGAATATTTAGAGCTCCGCATAGTGCCCGACACCCCGCAGGACGTAAGGGATCAAAGAGAAGCAACTGCCTAGAGTGCAGTTGAAAGAATAAAATTCCTTGCCAAGGAATGGAAGAAATTGAGTGATCGTAGTGCCCATATGTATGAGAAACTTACTGAGAATCCAAAATTGAAGGCACTAGAGTCACATCTCTAGGAAGCGAAGAAACAAGCAAACATAATACAGGCGCAGTTGAAGCCCCTGACAGTTGTGGAAAGAATGAAGTGATCCCAGGAGCAGTGCACCCTCGAACAGTAGGTCCACACCATTCAGAGAATATTTATGGAAGTAAATCATAGGCTCCAACGTATAGAGGATGAGGCTTTCCAATTTTTTCCAGAGATCTAAGGCCAAGGAGCAGAACTGGAGCAAGTCCTCACTGCGACAGAACAATGCCTAGAGCGACCTGTCAACGAAGCAGTCATCCAAGAGTTTGCTGAACAGGAGGTCATGGCACATAAACAAGTCGAAGAAGATCGATCCAAACTCGATGATTTTGAAGAAAAAATAACCAAATCAGAGTGGCTTAGGATGATTCATAGGTGAGTGTTGGGGGCCTGTTGGCCCTTCACTAAGTTTGAGGATTTTTGGTCATGTTTGACCCATTTTTGGGACTTCGACAAGCTATCGAAGGCAGAGCGCAAGACGAAGCAAATATCGCGAGATCACAGCCCCTTTTTAGGGATTTTTGGGTTTTGGGCTTATGTAATGAGTATGGGTATGTTGGCCCATGGGTTTACCCATGCTTAGGCCTATTTTGTAATATATATAGAATACTAGGTGATGTAATAAAGAGTCAATGGTAAGAAGTGCTAAGTGTTGATATTTGATCTATATGATCAAGAGTTGCAAGTGCTTTGTGCTATTGTGTGAGGCTTGCAAGGCTAAGTGCAAGTAACTATAAGAGACTGTGTGAGGGTTTAGTGTTGTACCCTAGCTAGAAGAAGGAGGATCTTGCCGAGTGCACACAGATCTCCTGTCTTCTGTGGAGTATGATTTGGATGCTATGTGCCTGTAAAGATCTTGACCAAAAATAATAAAGAAGAGAAGAGTTGGTGGGCGTAGCCCCAAGGTGGGGGTGAACCACATACATGTTTTGTTTCTATGCTTTGTGCGATGTATTGATATGTTTATGTGTTTACTTGCTTAGTTCTTTAATATAGATGAATGATAGATAGATTTGTTGATGCTTTGTGCTTAATAATGTGGATGGATGTTATATCTGACTTATGTACGTGTTCTTAGTGCTTAAATATCTTAGATCTGCAGGAATACTGTGATGTTCTATAGTTAGGGTTTATCTGCGCTGAAAGTAGGATTTAACTGCACTATAACTAAGAACTGGATATTGATGAATGAATGCTGCTGAGTGCTCTGTTAAGTGTTAGAATCATAGATATGTGTCCCAGCTAAGGTTGCATACATCTGAGTCCTACAACCACCCCTGCCTCTACCTCAGGTGAGACTTCATCTGCTTCGCAAGTGTTTCCGAAAGGGTCGGTAGTTAGGGTTTTTTTGGTGCGTTGTTGTAGCGTTGAACCCTAGGTCTGCCCCTGTGCCAACAAAACCCTAATTACAGAACAACACAGTATTCACAAGAAATAACACATCCAAGCACTTAGCATATGGAAAGAGATCAGATCTAGCATTTATTCATAACATAAGCACTAAGCTAGTATTATATCAACTACATCTAACATATATCACTGCACTAAGCATAAATCACATCAATAACATAACATTCATAATGCACAAAATAGTCACAACACAGAATATACATGGTTCACCCCCAACCTAGGGCTACGTCCACCAACTCTTCTTTTTTTTTATTTTCTTTTGTCAATCTCTACAAGCATAGAGCCTCAAAAACCCACTCCACATAGGATAGGAGATCTGCGTGCACCTTGCCAGATCCTCCTTCCCTGAGCTAGGTTACATCACAGAGCCTACTTAAAATCACTTGCACTCGGCTCTGCAAGTGCCGAACACACAGTATGCACAGAGATTACTTGGTCACATAGATCCAATCACTTGCACTTAGAACAACATTACATTACTGCATTTTCTCCTCCTACTTACTTCGCCTAGATTTCTATTTATACATTACACAAGGCATAAACATGGGTAGAACCCATGGGTTGAGATCCCATACACATTACATAAACCATAACCCAAAACACCCTTCAAAAAGGGGGTGAGATCCCGCGATCTCCACTTTTCCTCGCGCTCCATCTTCGACCAGCCTGTCGAAGTCCCAAAATTGTTCAATCATGACCAAGGTTCTCCAAAACTTGGTCAAGGGCCAACAGGCCCCCAACACTCACCTTTGACTCATCCCAAGTCACTCTGATCTGGGTAAATCTGGCTCAAAGGCCTCAATCTTGGCTCGAGCTGCTTCAACCTATTGCTTCACCAGAGCCTCCTACTCGGCGAATTTATGAATAACCTTTTCGTTCACAGGTCCTTCCAAGCATTGTTGCACTGTGGTGACCATTTGTTCCAGTTTTCACCTCATCCTTCAATCTCCTCAAATAGTGTGCAAGATTCATCTTGCACTGGCTAGATCCTCTGAGTCACTTCCATGACTTTACTTTGGATAGCATGGACCTATTTCTGAACCATGCGTTGTTCTTGGGACCTTTTCATCCTCTCAACTGTTGACAGTGGCTTCAACTACACTTGTACTATTTTTTCTTGTTTCTTTGCCTCTTGAAGCTATGACTCCAATGTCCTTAGCTCAGGGTCTTCTACGAGGAGTTCGTAAGTCTGTTCACTTCGACTACTGAGATGTTAACATTCTAAGGCGAATGCCTTGATTCTCTGTACTGTGCTTAGGGAAGTTTCTTCTCTCTAGTCTCACACCTCCTACAGAGTGCTTGGCACTACTTGTAACTCTAGTTCTGCTACTCTTTGTTGGAGTTGTTGAATGGCTTCAACAAGCTTCACCACTTGACTCTCTACTGGGTCTTCTTCCATCTGTTCTAAACCTATCACAAAGTGAAGTGATCTAGTGACTACTTATTTAATTCCAATCTTCTTGGTGAGCAATTGTTCTTTCTCCTGTTGGATCTGCGCTCTGTCCTCTGCAAGATGGGCTTGGATTTAATCTCTTTCTTGCTGCGTAACGCGATGTTTCTCTATGGCTTCCCCTTTTTCTTTCTTCAGGGCCTCTTTGGCATGTTCTTTTTCTTCTTGCATGTGATGAAGTTGATCTTCGGTCACATCTTCTATTCTGTGGAGCTAAGAAGGTTCATCTCCCAACTCAATTCCTTCAACTGACGGGGGCGCAATAGACACTGCGCGGCTGGATTGGAGGGCTTGTTGTACCCCTTTCATATATGCTTCAATTCTATCATACACAGTTTATTGCTTGGCTTCATTGCACTGTAAGATATCTTATGAGGTATCTGAGAAAGTGACAATGATGAGATCTATGTCATCCATCGTGAGCACAGTATGCATTTGTGGTTTACTATCTTTGGACTTCTTCCACGATGTAGGTTTCGTGGGGGAAACCTTTCTTTTCTTGGATGTTTCAACTTCATCAAGAGGATCCCTAGGAGATGTTACTTCACCTTGCCTCTTATTTTCTTCTTTTTCTACTTCGTCATCACCTCCCCCCTCCAAGTGAATCTAAAGTAGTCTCTTCTGATGCACTGTTCAACTCTTGTACCTCTTCCTTATTCTTCCTTCTGCTACTGCTAGGTGCATCATACTCTTCGTGAGTAATGATAGGAATTTTGATGAGGTCGGGGTCAGACAGTTCTTGCTGGTCTACTGGTATAAGGAACTTTGTCGGCCATTCCTTAGTTATTTATTCCATGTCCTCCTCTATGAGCTTATAATAAGATTGGATCTCTTCTTTATGTTCATCTCCACGTGCAGTGATATAAATAAAATGTCGATCTACGTGGAACTTTGCAAGGGGCCTGAACCTGTGCAAGGTGTTTGGTGTCATACAAGGGAAAGACTCAATAGCCCTATTCAACTACAGGTAGTAGGTGTGGAACATTGCATTTGACTTCCATTGTTTCTCCATGTTGCTTGAATACCATTGCATGGTGAACTTCACAGCTAGGGGTTCAGATGGTTCAATCTTAGGGAAGGTCACTCCTTCTGGCATCTCCCAAGCAATGAAGGTGATGAGGATCAACAACCAACTAAAATGTAACTCATATCCCTAATCCTGAACTTTGCGATAGTCTTTCTCTAACTGGTTGACGAGGTAGCTTTCCCAGTTCATTTGTATCCCTTCAATGCATTTTCCCAAGAGGTCGAAAATGAACCCCATGACCTGTGTGGGTTTGTTCTTCCTTACTAGCTTACCAATGATCAATTGGAAAGCTAGGCACACTGCCCCATTCTGGATGGAGGCTATCTTGGAGCCTCGCTTCCCCTTTTCCACATCGTCATAGGTGTCTTTGATTTTCTGCACCAGGGTGCGATATGCAGCCTTCCCTGGATAAAATTCTTGTGGGTCTGGTCTTTGCCTGCTCAATCCGATGATCCTATGGATCAGCACCAGATCTATGATGATGTGTCTGTCCAACCATAGATAACCACCATGGAAGCACGACAGCAGGATCTTAACGCATGCGTTAACCTCCTGATGCCTTCCAAAGTGGGGTATCTTC
>JASDQU011404517.1:62250-73213 GCA_032191745.1 Picea mariana
ACCGAGGAGCATTTTTAGGAACGCTTTTCGGTGGGTGAGGGAAATAGGAATTTATTAATTAATTAATAAATTGATTTTCTGGTTCAACTAAGGGATCGAGTGACATGTGTATGGGGAGGTTTTTCCTAATTAAATTTAATAAAAAGAAACTAATGAGGTTTTGGGAAACTATTCACTAAGAGAACTCTACAAAAAGGATGGTGTAGGAGGAGTGTGGATCACGTCTGGTTTGCGTAAGGATACGCTGTCAGAGTTTTATCTTGGCTTAATTTCTCCTGTGGGATTCGGGATACCCAGCTCAGGTAACGAGTGGTAGCTCGACCTTGCGAGGCAAGTTGGGTGCTAGCATTCTCTGGTATTGTGTGTGTGGCCCTGGGGCTCAGGGAGAAGAAGAGTACCCCTAACATTGACTGGGAGGTATCGATGAGGTCTCAACGGTTGGAAAGTGATAGTTGGATGGAGCGCAGGAATGGGACAATGACTACAGGTTCTTTGCCTTCAGATTTGGTACACACGTGTAAATTTTCATTGTAATTCAGTGAAATTTTTTGTATATGAATATTATTAATGATGAATATTGTAGTGTATTTAGATTATAAGTTGTTGCACTTGTACTGGGTCTCTGACTTCATTGGAGCTTCAGGGTGATGAATTCTAGATTATGGCATGACTCAAACATTGCCTCACCAGCTCTACAAATTAAGTTTTATTTCATATTTTTGGATTAATATCACTCTTAACACTTTTCAATGCTTCCATTAACTTATAGAATGAGAGTCCTTAAATATGGAAATTCCTTGTTTGATCATCTATTTTTAGATAAGTTGAAAACGTTTCATTGATATATGTCTCTTAAAATCGTTGAGCATTGGATCCCATCCTTGCCTGCGATTCTTTTAAAATCGTTTTAACGAGATTTGATGGACTGTATTTCATTTTTCCTTCTAGAGTTGTCTAATATTTTCATAGCCATAGCGAGCACCACATCCCACATTTTTCTTGGCGTAAATTAAGGCAAATTTGGAATTTTGGGCCAAATCTTATGCATGTGTTTCTTTCCCTTGTAGTTGTTGTCGCATTGTAACTGATCCTTAATGGCAGTGGTGCTCTCCCTTGAATTAACATTTTGAATTTTAGAATATTTGTTTCCTTGTCTATTTTAGATAACGGATTTATTGATGTATTAATGAGTGTTGTGTTGACAATTGCGATTAAAACTACAATCAACCCATTTCAATTTTTATATTTAACATTTCCTTCAAATCTTGTTTCTTTTCAGTCTTCCTTCTACTTCTTAAGAATCATATATCTAGAGGAAATTTTGGTTGTAGTTGGCCCTTCTTGTAATTTTGGATAAGCATATACCTCACACCAACATTGTTCATGCTATCTATAGCTAGCGACTCAGTGTGCTTGTCGTGCGGTGTGTACCAATCTTAGGACAAGATGCGTTGGGATAAGAAGTGTTTACTAGGTATAATCTCATTTGTGCCTCAATCCCATTTTTTATAGGATATGAGTTTAAGACTTTAAACAAACGATGATCTGATATGGATGGTGTAACATCCTGTTTCCCCCATCTTGTAATTAACTATAAAATAGGATTTCCATGCTGAGGCATGTGGACAATATAAATGTATTAGTGTTTGAGTTGCCAATAACTGACTATGGGGGTGAAGCCTTGAAAGTACTAGCCATGATATCACTAGGGGAAGAATTTGAAAACTATATGAGAGGATTCATTATATTAAATAACCCCAAATTTCCCTTGATGAGGATGCAACCTCCTTTGGATCCCAAGGAGAGAAATGAGTTAATGAAGAAAGGACCAATGGTTGAATTATCAACCACCCCCATGAATGGGAGCATGGTATAGCTGTAGAACGTCAACCCAAAGTACCGCAGGGTTTGGCAGACCAAGCAGACCTGAGCTTCCTTCTGACATAAGGAAGGTAAGATACACACACACGAGAATGTGAAGAGAGGAGTAGCAAGAGGGAGAGACCAAACGAAATCAAAAGCTCGTAAGGGATATGCACGAATCTCTCCAACGAATGATGATCAAAAGGTCATGATCTTCATGATGGGAGAGCATATGATAAACCTCGACGAGGCCATAATAGAGAGGGAAACCTATGAAAGTCCACAAAGAACAAAACCTGAGATGAAGCTGAAACAAAGAATCCTTGAGAATTGCGAGAGCTCCTTGGTGATATCATGTCTTGGCATGGGGGTGGCTAGAGTGCTAAGATTGAATTCCTCTGAGCCTATGGTTGGGTGGAAGGATGAACACCCATAGTTAGTTAGTTGGCGATAACCTGTAATAGATAAGTATTCTCCTACCCTGTGTAATTGAGTTATAACTGTGTACTGAAATTGGATATACTGTGAATGTTTTCAGAAATGTGCATGTTTACTTAATGGATATAATGTATTCCTTATTTTGTATCTACCTGATTGTGTAATTAGGCAAGTAGGAAATCATATGGATAGGACATGTTTTATACTCGTAAATGTTTGTGTCCTGTGGTGGCATAAGCCAGAGTCACGAACTGTGTGTTCATCGACCGTGGACATAGTTTCATGTACGCATGTAAACCTTCCTAATCGTTTTGAGTCCCTTGGAGGACGAACTCTGTTAAGCTCAGGAGAGGTAGTGCAGATATGCACAGGCTCCCTGCAAGGAAAGAAGAGACCGAGACCCACTTAAGTCCTAGACTTGATGAATGAGTGCAATGGATGCACGTAAGACTCTTCTAAGATTTGAGTCCAAGAGAAAGAGCACAAAGCTCTTAAGTCCTTCATAACTGATGAAGAACAGGAAGAATAGTGAGATTTAAGTATGAAAAGGGAATATTCTTTCATTTGGAAAATGAACGGACAAGATCCTATCAGGAGGATCTGAGGTCTATCACAACCATTAGATTTGAAGAAGGAGCGTAGGCATTAACGCCTCGACTCCTTTAGTATTTGAAATCTTGAAAGACATTGGTAGCCATCGTGAAGGGGACGAATCCTTTGAAATCCAAAACCCGAAGTCGCGAAATAACGTGGATCATTGATCTAAGGATCTATCAGGATCCACCTTGACTGTTGGATCTTCTAGTTCGGGAGATCGCGCATCAGGAAGATTACAGGTTGGTGCAACCAAAACCCTTGAAACCTGTAGTCACGAAGAACCGTGGACCATAGATCTAAGGACCCTTTGGGACCCCTCTAGATCATTAAATCGAGGAAATGTGGGTATCATATCGAGAGCACGTAGGGATGCACGTGTCGAAGGATGGTGTTGCCAGGTGTGGTGCAACAGTGGAACCCCGGGAGGAGATTGTGAACCTTCCATCATGGCAGGACACATGGTGGGAGATCAGTGTTTCACTGACTTGCAGAGAAAGAAGGTCAAACGAAATACTGTTCGAACTCGCGATTTGCGAAATCGTGATTTGATCGTGGTCACCCATTAAGGAGGACATGTGGCGAGATCTCAGCATTTTGCTGACTCACAGAGAGAGAAGGTCAAAGAACATATTCTTTGAACTCGCGATATGTGAAATCGCAATTTGATCATGGTCATCCATTAAAGAGGACACGTGGAGAGATCTCAGCATTTCCCTAACTTGCAGAGAAAGAAGGTCAAAGAACATTTTGTTCGAACTCGCAATATGCGAAATCACAATTTGATCGTGGTCATCCATTAAGAAGGACATGTGGTGAGATCTCATCATTTCGCTGACTCGCAGAGTAAGAATTTCAAAGAGCATAATTGTTCGAACTCGTGATATGTGAAATCGCGATTTGATTGTGGTTGTCCATTAAAGAGGACACGTGGCGAGATCTCATCATTTCTCTAACTCACAGAGAAAGAAGGTCAAAGAGAATAATTTTTCAAACTCGCGATATGAGAAATCGTGAGTTGATCATGGTCGTCCATTAAGGAGGACATGTTGCAAGATATCAACATTTCGCTGACTCACATGGTAGAAAAGTCAAAGAGGGAAGTCGTGAGAACTCGCGATATGCGAAGTTCTGACGCGTCTTGGAGTTAGGCTCTGGGTCGAAGTAAATGGTCACATGGATGGATGCCAAAGAAGGGATCTAATGGTTGTTAATCCCTTTCATAACTTGGGATTTGGAGGAGTTGGGGCACCTTGCATCGAAAGTTCCGAAGTCGTGAAACGCGACGTGCCATTTAGGTTAAGCCTATGGTTGTGGGTAGTGGTCACATGGAGGAGGATAAGGGAAGATATAGCACGTGCTAGGACCCTATCAAATTTTATATATTGGGAAAGTCAGGGTAACTCACATGTAGAATACCCAACATGTGAAGTCCTGAAACGCCTTTGGGTAGGCAGGTGGTCACAGCCCATGGCTGTGTGAGAGAAACTTGAGCCTAGAAATTAATCACACAGACCGAGTCACAAAAGGAGCTAACACCTGACACTCTGAGTTTTCACAGTAGGGTGAAGGGGAATGTCGTGTATGCCCTTAAACCTGCACTAAGAAACTGAAAGGTTATGCATTTAACTATAGGACTAGACCATCCAGTCTTAGAGAATTGTTTGGCTATAGAATTTGAGATTATGTCCCTAGAGAAAAGAGAAAAAATGTATTCGTCATTGCGGGTGTGTTACAAAATGGTATCAGAGCATGGTTACAACACTTGGCCTTCTTGGGCTCATGCACGAGTAATATGAAAATATTCTTGAATCAATTTAAGGAATCATATCATTTCTTTGGGAAATGATAGTCAATCTTACAGGAGTGGGATTATGCTAAAGGACACTAATCTTTAAACTAAAATAGAAATGTGAACGGATGGAAAGGATCCATAGTAGTAATGATTATTGATTTGATGAAGGGTTAAATCTAGTATAGGTTTATAACCCCTCATGAATAGAGGAAAGCGTCTAGTGACCATTCCCTGAAAAGGGAGAGCATGCGCAGCTCTCGGGTTTCAAGTGGATTGAGAAACAAATTTTGTTTCTGGGTACAGGAATTGTTGGACAGGGTTTTTCTAATCAAGCTGATAAACAAAGTTGTAGAATTATAGAGTGATTGAGTGAGAAATCACAAAAACCTCCCTTTCTTGGTGGATAGGAAAACTAATCTGTGAGAGTTCTTGTGGGAAGAGGAAGATGGCCTCTGTCCCTAACTGTGCTGAACAAAAGGAAAAACTCTAGATATAATGGTTAAGACTGATCTTGACCTAAAGATACTCTTTATTTCTAAGTTATGATACTTGGTAAATAGTCCAAATGGTAATAGACATTATTGCTAAAGCTAAGATAAAATGGTTGACTAAATGTTGACTCGAATGTGGTAAAGGGAGTGTTGGGGCACTTCTAGAATCCCAATGGGTCAGATTGACATCCAGTGGTGGATGGTATCTATATAGATATAATTGGAAGCTAGCTTGGTTGACTCTGTTACCTTGGGCATGGTTAGAATTTCCCATAATGTATTTATAATTTGGGTAATATTCCAAGGAGGTTGAGGCAAGAAGGTTTTCTTGCCAATTGTTATAGTATAAAAAGGAAAATGACCTTGGTTGGTTATTTCCATAAGAGAAGGAAACGTCAGTATGAGTTATGACTATGAGATTAGTCATGTAAGTGACTGTAATCTCTAACTAAAGAACACTAATGATAAAACTAAGCCAGTATGATGAATACTTAGTTGTGTTTAATTATGCTTGAGTGAATGGGTTTAATGCATTGTGAGGCTTCCTAATAGAGATCCTGATATCAATACCAGTTAGGTATGAATGATATTAAACATGCAAATGATGCATGTGTATGATGAACGAGTATAGTTGTAGGAAGTGGCACCATATGGTTGCCCTGATGAGGGAGATATAAAGCAAGAATCACTCTTGTCCAGGTTAAACAAATACTATGGGTACATGGCTGACTCCATTCTGAAGAGTCATGAAAGTTCTATTCCAAGTAATAGCTTGAGGGGAATGTATTCCCTTTCCTTAGGGAACATTGATATGATTAGATAGAACGGTAAATGAAAAAAGATGTTATGTTGTCATAGTAAGAGGCAAATGATTATGCCTTTGGGAATCACATGAGAAGGATTGTGAACAATCCTGAGTTGACTGATCTTAAAAGTAAAGATGTATGTGGGCTGTGAAATATACCTATGACGGCTACATGCAGGCTTAGGATTATGAATATGGTTAAATACATCATGGATGTAAGTTAAAAAAACTAGAATACATATGGATATGTAATTAGGTACATGACAAAGATGCATGTTTATATTCCTTAAGGAATATTTGGTAAATAGATAAAAGCTAACTCAAGGTCAAGTCTAGCACAGATAGTGGTGGATATGAAATAAGGAAGTTGCATGCTGAAGGAGTTCCCTATGGAGGAACTGTATGAAGACTATGTCGAGGAAAACAAAGTCACAGCCCTAATAATTGCAGAAGGTGGGGCAATGGGCTGCAAATCCTATCTATATAAGAATCCTGGATTACAGTTTAAAATAAAATGTGTAGGTAGAAGACTAACAACTAAATGTTAACCACTCTTAGAACCGAATGATAATGTGCAGAATGCACAGGTCCATGAACCACTATGAACAAAAGTCTGTCATTAAAGCATGTTGTTGTATGCCAAAAAGGGTTAGGGTGACTCCTAACCAAGGTTGCTTAGGAAAAGAGCATAAAGATCACAATAAAAAGTAGATTGCATAAGTAAAGGGGGAGAAAAGGAGGAACACTCTCCTCACCCTAAGTACCCTAAATTATTTAACAGAGTCGTAGGATTAAAAGAGCAGTTGTGGAAACTGGTATAGTTGGTAAAAGACAAGTAAACTCCCTGAGTGTGATTAAATGAATAAATGAGTATGTTTAACTGGTTAGGTTTGATTGAAGCCATGATTAAGAAAAGGCAGTGAAGACTTAGAGATAACTCAACTGGGATGAAGTGTCCCAAGCAGTGTAGAGAGACTTGGAAGAAGGGGAGAGTCCTCAATTCTTCCTTGCTGACTACTATGTTTTCTCTTGGATGAGAAAACTGATTTACTAATAAAAGTAAATTTTTTAACACCATAGTGATAAGGATTGTATTGTTGAAGATACAATCGAAATCTATTTATGTTGCACTTGTGGAAACATTTGAGGATAATGTGATGAAGTGAATGAAGATATGCTAGGACATTTTCAAGATTTTTTATGAATTTGAATGTTATGATACATGTGTTTGGTTAAATATTACAACTAATGTAATTGTGACTATGATGATGCATGTTATGTATAGAAAGGAATTGGAGTTATTAAGGAAGACAGTTACCAATGATGGGAAAACTGAAGAAGAGGGTGACCATGGGAAGGTTGCGGTCGAAATATTGTTGACAGGACTGTGAAAACCCCACTAAATCATTGTGGATGAGGTAAAGATCAAAAAGAGAGTGCTAGCAGCCAAGAACATGTATAAAAGTGTTCATGCTTATGTGTCTCAGGGTATGAAAGTATTTAGGTGAGAATTCCTTCCGAAATATTTTATCGTCTCATGTTATACACGAAATTTGAAAGGGCAGTTGTATGCCATGGATACCCAAGTAGGGTATGATTTGGGAAGAAGAACCCGAATGTTGGAGGTGTGAACCTCTGCAGTGAAGACTAATTGTATGATGCAGCAACATTTGAACCAAATGATCTATGTTAACTCAAAAGGTCAAAACCCTTACTAAGAGAATTTCATGGGTGGCCATGAGTGTTGGCACCCTGGTTATTAGTGAAGGAAGAATGCTTAAGGGAATTCAAGTGAAAATTTTGAGTTTCATGTGTAATGATTTGGGAACATGATCGGCCTATAGAAGGAAACATGGTCATGCTGTAAGAGTGAATGAAAATGAATAAGCCATATGAGGAAAAGGTTGGTTAAATCCCAACACACCATGGCCAAGAACTGGTCATAAAGTGTGACAAACTTGGAGACAATGCAAGAGTGCATTGGGTATGAATGTGACCATGAATATTGGCACATTTGTTAAAATCCTTTGAAATGTTGAATTACATTTTGAAAGGTCTGGTATGATTGAAATGAGGCCAAGGAAAGGATTGAAATCCCCTTTTTATGTTTATGTAGATGTGATGAACTGTTAGTATGCATGGTTTTGATACATATATATAAATACATGGAGGCATGAGAGACTAAAATTTTGTTTGGTTGTGTGAAGAATGAACTACAGAAGGAAAAGGGTATTGGATATGGCAGTGTTGTAAGCCCATAAGGAAGACCAATTGCCTGCTGAGCCAAACTGCAAGGAATGGTATTTCCTTTTAGAAAGTGAATTTGATTGTTAGTATGCACAGTTATAAAATTGTTGTGATGACATTGTAAAGGTGCAATAAAAATGTATGTGCATGGAAAAGATAATGATTTGTTTGGCTGATTGAAGTTGAAAGTGCAGGAAGCAAAGGGGTCTTGGATATGGAAATGTTGTAATCCCATAAGGAAGACTAATTACCTGCTGAGCAAAACCGCTATGGAAGGAAAGTCCCATAATTATGAATTTGGTTCCTGTGCGGAACAAATATGAAAATAAAATGTGGAATTTGGAAATATGTGGGTGACCGATTTGCAAGAAAATTTTGAATTTAAAATTTATAATGATGTCTCATGAATTTTAGTATACCTGTGATATAGGTGAGAAACAGATTAACCTTCGTCCCTAACTTTCGCTGAGCCGGAAGAAAAGATCTGTCCATAAAGGACAGATGATGAAAATGGCCATTGTTGAGACATGAGAACCCTGTGGTAAGTCATGATCGCCTGAAATACATTGTTTTGAGGTAACACAATCCAAAGGGACACCTTGACAGAGCAATTATGAGGGACGCCTCAACTGTAAGACTCTATAGAGTCTCTGAAATTCTTTCTGTGAGAGAAAAAATTGGCAGGGCAAGATGGATCACCTAAGGGACTGTATAGCAGTGAAGGGCTTGCCTGATCCTGGGCCTGGAGGGTGAGTGACTGCAAGAAAGAGAAGACCTTAATAGTTCTTGTAAACTATTGGGGTCATGCACATAGTGGGTAGTTTTTCCTGTGCAAGAAAACCTTGGCAAGGAAAGATGGATCACCCGAGGGACTGTATAGCAGAGAAGGGGATGCCTGAGCCCAGGCCTGGAGGGTGAGTGGCCGCAAGGAAGATGAAACCTTGATAGTTATTGTAAACTATTGATTTGGAATCATGCACCCAATGGGTATGTCAAGAAAAAAAAATGAAGAGCCTGGATAGAAAAACAACCATGTGGATACAAATCCACAAACTGCGCAGATAATTATTGTGCTAAGATTATGAAAATTTTCCTAGAAATTTTTATGCAATGTTTTCGCATGAGACTATGATTAACATGCTTGTTGTCCAAGAATTATTGAAAGAAGGTGACCAAGATTAAGGGTCTGAAAAATAACCTAACCGAGAAAGAAGGATTGAGATTTCTGAAACAACTGAATGAGAAAGGCACGACAGGTGTTTTTGAGAAACAACACCGAGGACGATGTTCCTTTAAGGGGGAGGGAATTGTACCACCCTGTTTCCCCCATCTTGTAATTAACCATAAAATAGGATTTCCATGTTGAGGCATGTGGACAATATAAATGTATTAGTGTTTGAGTTGCCAATAATTGACTGTGGGTTTAGAGTCTTGAAAGTACTGGCCATGATATCACTAGGGGAAGAATGTGAAAACTATATGAGAGGATTCATTATATTAAATAACCCCAAATTTCCCTTGATGAGGATGAAAACCTCCTTTGGGTCCCAAGGAGAGAAATGAGTTAATGAAGAAAGGACCAGTGGTTGAATTATCAACCACCCCCATGAATGGAAGCATGGTCTAGCTGCAGAACGTCAGCCCAAAGTGTCACAAGGTCTGGCAGACCAAGGAGACCCGAGCTTCCTTCTGATAGAAGGAAGGTAAGATACATACACATGGGAATGGGAAGAGAGGAGTAGCAAGAGGGAGAGACCAGAAGAGAGTGAAAGATTGTAAGGGAGATGCGTGAATCTCTCCATCGGATGATGATCAGAAGGCCACGAGTTTGATGCTCAGAGATCATATCATAAACCTCACCAAGGCCATAACAGAGACAGAAACCTCTGAAAGTCCACAAAGAACAGAACCCGAGCAGAAGCTGAAACAAAGAATCCTTGAGAATTGTGAGAGATCCTTGGTGATATCATGGCTTGGCACGGGGGTGGCCAGAGTGATAATATTGAATGCCTCTGAGCCTATGGTCATGTGGAAGGATGAACACCCATAGTCATTTAGTTGGTGACAACCTGTAATAGATAAGTATTCTCCTACCCTGTGTAATTGAGTTGTAACTATGTACTGAAATTGGATATACTGTGAATGTTTTCATAAATGTGCATGTTTACTTAATGGATATACTATATTCCTTTTGTATCTACCTGATTGTGTAATTAGGAAAGTAGGAAATCATATGGATAGGACATGTTTTATACTCATAAATTCTTATCTCGTGTGGTGGCATAAGCCATAGTCACTAATTGTGTGTTCATTGACCATGGACACAGTTTCATGTACACATGTCAACCTTCCTAATCATTTTAAGTCCCTTGGAGAATGAAGTATGTTAAGCTCAAGAGAGGTAGTGTAGATATACACAGGCTCCCTGCAAGGCAAGCAGAGAGCGAGATCCACTTAAGTCCTAGACTTTATGAATGAGCGCAAGGGGTGCACGGAAGACTCTTCTAAGAGTCAAGTCTAAGAGAAAGAGCGCAAAGCTCTTAAGTCCTTCATAACTGACGAAGCTCAAGAAGGATAAAGAGATTTAAGTATTGAAATGGAATATTCTTTCGTTTGGAAGATGAACAGACAAGATCCTTTCGGGAGGATTTGAGGTTTGCCACGACCATTATATTTGAAGAAAGAGCGTAGGAATTAATGCCTCGACTCCTTCAGTCTTCACAAGTTTTA
>JASDQU011404518.1:2475-25827 GCA_032191745.1 Picea mariana
GTTTAATAACACTTTTTTCCCTTAAAAACTGTTGCAAAGCCTAGTAAATTCAAAACCTAGGTCTAAGTAGAACATGTGAAAAAAAACAAACTAAATGGACACGTAACAAGAAGGGGGTAAAGAAAATTCAAACATTGAAATTTAAAGTAAAATTTTAATGAAGGATTAAACTATTAAAAGGGTAAATGGTTGTTTATATCTAAACTTAGAAGAAAAGGGGAAACTTAAGAAAAAGGGGAATGTCTAACATATTAAGGAATCTAGTCTTTGGAACCTTCTAATTGTGAACTCAACTAGGTTTTAAGAAGGCTTCAGTCATTTAAGAATTGTAAGGGAATAGAGGGACACCGATGAGCGTTTTTAGGAATTCTTTTAGGTGGGTGAGGGAAATAGGCAAATTTAATTAATTAATTAATTGATTTTTCGGTGCAACAAAGGGATCGGGTGACATGTGTACGGGGGAGGTTTATCCTAATTAAATTTAATAAAAAGAATCTAATGAGGGTTTTCGAAACTAATCACTAAGAAAACTCTATAAAAAGGATGGAGGAGGAAGAGTATGCATCACGTTTGGTATGCGTAAGGTTACGCCGCCATAATTTATCTTGACTGAATTTTTCTTGTGGGAGTTGGGATGCCCAGCTCAGATAACGAGTGGTAGCTCGACCTTGCGAGACAAGATGAGAGCTAGCATTCTCTGGTATTGTGTGTGTGGACCCTTTGCAACTCAGGGAACTCAAGGGGAAGAAGAGTACCCCTAGCGTTGGATGGGAGGTATCGGTGAGCTCTCAACGGTCGGTAAGTGGGAGCTGGACAGAGTGCACACGCGGGACAATGACTCAAGTTTTTCGCCTTCAGTGATGGTACACGTGTGTAATTTCCTTTGTATATTGGTTCTAATTACATGTATATGAATATTGATTTGATGTTTATGAGATGATATTCCTACACCATAGTTGGTAAATCCAGAAAAGGTTGTTTGCTTCAAAAATGTCAGATTACTTGTTTTTAAATGTTTAATTTTTTTTAAGAAACTAGATAGTGCCCTGCACCTATTATATGGTAACTAGGATCCTTGTTCATCTTCAACACCTAAGACATTCACTATTTTCTGAAGAGTCAAGGCACACATAACCTTTAATACTTATGAATTGTTCATGTGGAAAACTCACTGCCTCCCCAAGCAACCAGGCCTTGTCCCTGCTCCGCTAAAAGTTTTATCTTAAGCTACATAAGTGACAGGCTTCGTGTTACTGGAGTGCCTTGACCTCACAGGTTTCCTCGTTGATATCAACCTTAACCTATTATCATCTTCGTTCTTGGAACAACTGATTGAGGATGTTGAAAACAAATTTGATGTAGAATATGTGGTAATTACCGATCTAGTTCCTTTGATTCTTGAGGATTCTTGCACCAGGCCCTTGCAAACATGTTTTTGTGATCGGTGGCAAGGCCTACCATATGTATAAATGGAGGTTCTTGTTCCACCGTTTTTTTATTTTGATCAAAATTTCATCCTTGGATGTTGACACAAACAACAATTTCATTCTACAGAAGTTAAAATCGTAATTGGTGAACCTGAATCTTTCAGGCTTGTCACATCATATGATGAACGAGCATTGGACCCCACACTTGCCTGCATTTTTATAATCTTGTTTATATTTCGATTCAAATCATGGGACTGTGTTTTGTTTTATCTTGTAATTATTGCTTCCTGTTGGGGTCTGCATATCGTTTTCAATCTGAGTTTTTTACTTAAACTTTGTGGTCAGACCCTTAGCGATGGATTGCATGAGGGGGAATTCAAATCGTTGGACTGTGTATTGTTTTATTTGTGTAATTTTTCCTGGATTATTCAAGCAAGTGGAGACTTGTTGTTTCCGACGTGCATTTCTATTGCCTCAGCGAATCGGTCGCTGCCATCCTTTTCAATCCACCTGTAAGGAATTGGGGTTGTAACATGATGGGGCGTGACCCAACGTTCCACCTGTAATTCACAGGAAACAAATTAATATTCTAGCTATTGACAACACTGTGTTATGACAGAGAATTAAAAGAAACAAATTAATTGTCCTAGCTAATTGTTAGCGCTGTGTTATGACGGAGAAAAGGTAGGAACAGACCAAATATTCATTTATTTATAACCGTTTTATAGAAATGAAGACTTGGGTGAACTGATGCTTGTGAAATTTAATTGGTGAGTGGTAGTTCCCTTGTTTTTTTCATTCTGCGATTTCTGAGATTTTTTTGGAAAATTTTAATATTTCTAATCCGCATAATTAAACATTTAACATTTCTTCTGTTTCGTGAATTTCAACTTACTGATAGTTGGCAATGTAAATATTTCTAATGCCGAGATTCTTGGTTAAATACGCCAAGATTTTTAATAATGTAATAACCAGGTCGATAATTTCAATACCACTGCCACGATATCACTGTTCAATCTTTGCAGAGTTTAAGTTATGCGGATAGGGTCTTAGTAATTATGTGTAAAACCTGTTGATAATCAATTAATATGATATTGAAAACAATTAATTATATTAATGCGTAATCCTAATTACAGTTTTAAATTAAAATGTATAGGCTGGGAGTAAAAACAATTTTGTTAATGTCATTCGAGAGAATTAGTATTAATTTATTTGAATGTTAGGATATAACAATTTTAAAGAGGTGTTGATTCAATGATGGTCGTGATCTTATGATATTTATCTAATGATGGATTGATTGTTAAATTATCTAAATATTATTGAAGCAATTTTTATGTTTTCTTGCGAAATAGTCAATAAATAATTCACCTTGCATGACATTGAGTAAGGGTGTCCGATGCTTGGCCCCTTTCTTCTTACTCCTTGCAATTAAGAGTTGATTTCTTGCAGGACTTTAGAACCCAATAGGTAAAAATTTATAGATTAGTTACTAGAATAATAAACCCTTGAATGGAAAGTATATGTTGCTTAAAGATGGTTAGATGCTTTTACTTTTAGATGGTGATTGATTACTTATGATGTGAATTAGTACTTATGATGATAAATTGCTAATTATTTACATCTATTCATTGCGCCAACTTAATTGTATCAATTATAGTCACCCTGGATCCATTTTTGTTGTATTGTTTAGAGTGCCTTCGTCTAACGGCGTCGTATAATGTATGAAAGTGCAAGTTGGATTTCAGGCACGTTGGATTTTATGATTGGTTGAAGGTTTAGAATTATTTTGTTTGCGCGTGGGTCCCTAGTGCCTTGTCGCAATGTGGCGACGTGATACCTTATGATTGGGTCATTGCGCGCATTGATCGATAAGCGCATATGAAACTTGGCTTAAGGTCATGTGCCTCCCGGTGTGGATGATGTTGTTTTTGTAAGTAAGGTTGCACTTGTTTTGTAACGTTAATGTGATTGTCTCCCGCTCATCGGGAATGTTCTATCTACTTGCGTCGTTGAAGCTGTTGCGTTTGGATTGATTTATGTTTCCCTTTAGCTTAGTAGGCATGGTCTTTCTTGTGTTGGTTGGGATGTAGACACCTCCTTGTTCCTCAGAAAATTCACCAACCTTGAGACCTTAAATGGTCAAAATCGATGGGAACCTGGGCTTGAGCGTTGTTTATGTGTTCTGGAGGTCCTAACCTTGCAGGGTAGGACAAGCAGGTAGTCATCTTTATTTTTTGTCTGATTGATTTTCGTATGTTGCATCCAACTACTTGATGTGATAGTATGCTAGGTTCTTATGTTTGTGGTTTCCTAAATTGTGTGTGTTGTGTTCATCGTCGAGTTGCGATGATTGATTGTATTGTCATTATTACGTTCCTACATAAAAGAAAAAGTAAAAAAAGTAAAGAAAAATTGTACTCGTTATGCTTGCTTGTTTTCGTAACGATGGGGATCGTTACATATGGTATCAGAGATGGTACGAACCGCGACTTGGGATCACTATGGCTTCCATTGATTGAATACTTGATTATAAAATGTCGCTAATTAAAATTGATTTGTATTCGTGCAGGTAATCATGGTTAGAGGACGTCACGGAGGAAGACGACAGGGTGTTAGGGGAGGAGGCACGACGCCCTTAATAGCATCCATGCCTGCGGGGTCTAACCCCTAGGGAGATGAACATGTTGTCAGGCAAGAACACATAGCTGTGGGTGATGTGGTTAGGATGATGAGGTCCTTTCAAAGGATGTCTGAGGCACTGATCCGTCGTTTGGATAGAGATGAGGCCAGGGCGTCGACACCTCTTGAGGGTCCACCACACGCCTTGACTGGTACTGGTAGCATTCACCGCGAACTCAAGAAGGTAAAATTTTCTGAGTTCTTTTGTGCCCCAAATGGTGCAAACATCAAGGCATGATTGGAGTATATGGAGATGTGCTTTGCACTTTGCGACTATACCTCCAACATGAAGGTCTACATGGAGGTATTTCAATTGAAGAGGAGCACTCTTCTATGGTGGAAGACACTCCTACCGCAATTGAACATGGCCGTCGAAGACGTGTCATGGGAACTGTTCGAGGAACGGTTCCAGGAGAGGTATCTATCTGAGGAATTCATTGAGCATCATCTCAACGAGTTCAATGTCTTGCGACAGGGTGACCGTACGGTTCTCAAGTACGAGGCCCATTTTATGGAGCTTCTTCGATATGATCCCCACCTGAATACCGAGAAAGTTAAGGTCAACAAGTTTATGTTCGGCCTTAATGTCAACATTCGTGAAAATGTGAGGATTTTGATGCCTCAAACCTTACACGATGTTGTTCAGAAGGCCCTCACAACAGAGGCAGAGCTTATTAGTGGGGGTTAGATCAGGACTCTAATGAGACCAATGGGACATGTGTCATCTAGTGTGCAACAACATCAGACACCAAGTAGACATTCACCACGATTTCGTGGCATCCAGAGAGGATCCACTTTCACTAAACCTCGGTGACCAACGCCTCAGTAACGGACTCCTTACAGAGGACCACAACACCAACAAAAATGTCAATTGCAAAAACATCAGTTTAGGCATGCTTAACAGAGCAGACCAGGGTTCCAGGCCGATCGGTCGTCAGCTTCTACTTTAGGTACCAAGAGTACTGGACCGAAGTTAGGGTGATGGACATGTGGAGAGCCACATTACCAACGTGACTACCCAGTTGAGAGGAACAAAGCATCTGGATCAGTCGGACCCACTACCGTGGGAGATTTGGGAAAGGCCCATCAGATTCATGCAACTTTGAATAACCACCAGGCATAGCACCAATCGACTGTGCTTGAGACGTCAGGTACCGTCGCTGACCAAACCCTCAATATTTTGATAGATCCAGGTGCTACAAAGAGTTTTATTTCTGGTGTAGTGCTAAAAAGAATTAAGGTAAAGAAAGTCGAACATGACGAGTTTAGCTTTGCAGAAATGGCTTCGGGCGCCAAACAAAAGGTTGGAGGGAAGGTTATGGGTTGTAGCCTTAACCTGTGAGAGTTTGTCACTAGGGCCAACTTGTACCTCACGATATTAGGGTCTTATGAAGTCGTGATCGATATGGACTGGTTGAAATCACATGAGGCAATACTCAACTGTAAGACGAAACGGTTGAGCTTAGTCGATGATGAGGGACAGAGACACGTGATTTTAGGTAGGAACCAGGTAGTTTCCCTAAGATTCATCTCTTCCCTACAACTACGAAAGAGCATGCACAAGGGATGCCAACTATATGTGATCCTTGCGTTAAATGAAAAAGGCGTGGCAGAAGAACTGGAAAACCTTCCGGTAGTATGAGAGTTTGCAAAGGTCTTCCCAGAGGAGTTACCAGGGTTTCCACCTAAGAGGGAGTTGGAATTTACCATCAACCTAAAACTGAGAACTGAACCGATAAGAAGAAATCCTTATTAGATGTCGACCCCAGAGTTACAAGAGTTGAAAATGCAACTGAAGGAGTTGCTGGACCTAGGACTTATATGCCCAAGTGTGTCACCGTGGGGTGCACTTGTGATTTTTATACAAAATAAGTATTGGTCGTGGAGACTCTGCATTGACTACTGCCAATTGAACAAGGCAACGATCAAGAATCAATATTTGTTGCCAAGGATTGACGATGTTTTTTATCAGAAGAAAGGTACGACAATGTTTTCGAAGATCGACTTGAGATCAGGGTATCACCAGTTATGTATCAAGGAGGATGACATCGCTAAGAGTGCCTTTAAGACGAGGTTTGGACATTACGAGTTTACCATTTTACCATTTGGACTGACAAATGCCCCAGGGGTATTTATGAGTTTGATTAATGGGGTGTTGTTGACGGGCGAAATTGACCGTTCGTCAACTGGGAGAGTGGAACTGGTCCGGGGTTGTCTAAATAACCCAAGCCATTTGGAATGGACCACCCTGATGAGTTTAACGGCTCCGTTGGCCGCTCTAAGGTCTTCTATGAAAACCAAAGAGAGAATTGATCTGAGCTAAGTGATCTAACTAAAGTAAATAAAACAAACTAAACTATAATTGAATACAAGAAACTAACTAAAATAAAGGAAACTAGAAACTAATAAAACAAAGAAAAGGAACTAATATACTAAATACTAATTATTCTATACAATCCACTAATTACTATTGTAATAACTCAAATCAACTATCTAATTATAAACTATAATATTTCTTATTCACAAATGTACACTATGAACAACCTATAGATTTGATTAAAACCTGCAAAAAATCATGTGTATTCTGCCCTAAGACAGCCAAGAGTCTCTTTTTTTATTTTTATATTCTATGAAAAAGAAATAAAAACCACTGAAATTAAACAATCTAATATATTTACTGAAATTAAACAATCTAATATAAATCTAATTAAACTTATATCTATATTAAACTACTTAATGCAAACAGTAAACAACAAACTAATTGACCTGGAAACGCTCCAAGTCTGCCCTGTGCAAGATGACTTCTTAAGCTGGTTGGAGGAAGAAATTCACACCATTTAGTCCTTAAGCTTTTCGTAAACGATCAGTTGTGCTGCTTCTTGAAGTGTTTTACAGGACAAACAAGACATAAAAGAAAATCATAACAATCTTCTGATGATAAATCTCTCCAATAAGGGAAACAGATTATGCAGAAAACTTATATGACAATTCAATCTATGAAGAAGACAAAGCTATCATTCACAAAATGAACTAACAATTGTTATGTCTTTTATCTATTTGGAAGAAACAAGATATAGATAACAATAATAAAATTATATCATTTGAATTTGATTTAGATAGCTAAAGTAATCCTAAACCATAAACAAAATGATATACAAAACTTGAAACAAAATGTTGATATATTGAAAAGCAAAAGCTATGACAAAACATCAATTCTACTCTAGTCTGTAACAGAATTCCATATCCTTGTTCTCCCACAACTGAGGATGAACCTTATTACAAAAACCATAGGTTTATATAGGTTTCTCACAAGGTAAAACATCCTTGTGAGTAATAGCAAATTGTTTTACACAATCTGGGAAAAATCCCAAAATCACCTAAACTAAGGAAATAAAATGCAAGTAGAATCTGTAAAGCATCCCCTAACTGCTCATCATATCTATTGCCAATTCGAATTTGCCTGCAATAGAACACAAAGATCAAATTAGAATGATATTTTATTAAGAAAACAATAAAAAATCAACTCCATAGACTTAGCTACAGAATCATCTGATTTTGTAGCTAGTCTAAAATAGCATATGGAATTTGATAGCAATCAAATAAAATAAAATCGAATCATCTTTTAATAATCCTCAAAACGAATTACTAATAATTCAAGTGAAATTATCATTTAGATTAAACTATATCAAAATAATGTAATCGAAACAGATTAAGGAATGCTCTGTTTTTAGTCACCATAAAACATGGTCAAACTTTGACAAGCCTGTTTAAACAATGAATCAAATCGAATAAGATACAATATAATTGCAATCACAACAATCATAATCGAACATGATAATAACCATATCAAATAAGATTTGCCACAACATAACTATAATCGATATCATTGAACACAAAATATATGTTACAGCTGTAGCAATATACATCGATTTCATGTTGTTTCAATCAACAGGCTGTAGAGATTAAGCACGAAATCCGTTCTGTTGTAATCAAATATGAGAAGGCTATTACGATATACTCAAAATAAAACATGCGTAACAGTATTGACCAAAAACCACCATAGATTTCAATTGCTGGATGTAACACAGTCAAGATAGAACAACATTGATAACCATAAGCTGGACAGAAATCAAATAAAATCGGGTCTGGGCCAATTATAGAACAATGTCGTCACCCTGGGCATGATCGTTTTTTTTTACAAATCCATTCGTAACTGAAAATTCATTGTCATTCCAATTCAAAAATAGAACAGGGTCGATTTAGTCAACAGACCACAGCGAATTGACTGGCTGGGAGATGTATGACTGTTATGAATGTATAAATTCACGATTTGGCAAATATAAAACAAAACCTTTTTTAAACATAATCCAAATCGTATTCGGGCTGGTCAAAGTCATATAAAATTGCAACAGACAACCATCATATATGTGCATCATAACCAATTCAAATCGCAGCATGGATCATGTTTCAAATGCAAAACGGCTTGTCTATAATAGATGCAACAAAACATTCAATTGTAACCGTTTTAAAACAATCAAATCAATGTTATGATTAATAGAATCAAAACCAAATCCAATAACAAAATTCGATTTACCAAAACAAGTTATATACAACAATGCATGTTTATGTAACAGAGCAGGTAAATGATGTACACAGAGTTTATGAATGTGCGATATAAATGGGTGAAAGTTATACCAGCGAGGTTGCTGAGGCTATATCAATTTCGAATTGACGATTGCTGTAGCTGACTCGACATTCTTGAACAGAATTGAACCAGTAGTTTGTTGCTTCTGTCAGAGGGTTGCATCTTCGCATTATGACCAGTGAGCTTTGCCACTTGGTCTTCTAAAGCATGGACTCTGGATTGCAACATCGACACATCTGAGTAGTACCTCTCCAACCATAACCCACACTGATCGCAGGATGGAACAGTAGGTCGAGCAGAAGAGGGTTTCGATGAGTCACCGAGGGTTCCACGAGGTAGTTCAATGCCAGGAAAATTTGGATTATCCTGCAGACAAGGTGGTAAATTCTTGACAAAGTCATAAGGAGGCTTGTCACACAAGCCTTCTGAGTAAGGATACTCGTTTGCGAGAAAACGTTCAATCTCTGAATCAAAATCTTCACTGACCACGATAGGCTCAGAATTGGCAGAGGGTTTCGGTTTATTTCTCTCCATGCGAGAGATTAACCGAGCGTTTTTCTTACCTTTAGAATTAGCATTAGCTTTAGCTTTAGGCTTATTGACTGCGGGTTTAGCAATTCCGACCTGTTTGGTCACAGACATGGGCAAGTTCGTAGGTGGGTCGGGTAGAGGTTTGGGTAGCAAAACACTGTAAGGCACAGGGGTAGGCTTGCTTTCGCTCACCACAGGTTTATCAACCTGTGGTGGGTTTGACTCTTCAAAGCCATTACGACTGAGAAAATCACCCCAACTGTCACGACGTAACCCCAACTCATAGACCATAATCATTTTTATTAACCCCAAATGGAAGAGACTGGTATCGGCCTGGCTGCGCTTGTACCTCTTCGCCATCTTAAACAGACTTTTATGAAGCTAGTGAGGTACATTAAGTTCAAAACCCATAAAAACCATCAATAGACGAAGGTGAAACAAGAAAATGAACCCGTACCTGCCCTCGCAAGTAATGAATTGTTTGATTATCATTAGCAGGTCGTGCCAGTGCTGTTTTAACATTTTTGCAGGCCACCCTTTGTCGCAGGGTTTCACCATTCGAGATTGGAAGAGCAATGTCCACGGGACAGCTTCCAATTTACAATTTTTAGACCACTTCTATCCTGTAGCAGGCAGATTAGTTGCTGAGCTAAGAAATTGTTCATTAATATCCAGTTGCACATCCCCAATTTTGGCTCGGCAGCCATCAAATGATAACGCAAATTGCCGAGCCACGATGGGGTTATAACCATCGAATTTCCTTATGAACGGGAGCCACCCAAATTTCTCCAAGTCGCTATAAGCGCCATCAAACATCAACAATGCTTGGCAACCGTTAGGCTCGGCCCTTACGACAGGAGCCATGTCTTCTGTGCATGGTAGGGTTTGGTTTGAACAATACAAAACGTAGGAGAAAAACGATAGGGCTTAACAGCTGCAAGCGCTCAAAGGGGAATGAATCAATGTAATGCGTGCGAAGGTGGTGGGATTACCACCGCCATGCAGTTTATTAATGGCTGAGTACAACGCTGTTCCATCAGTAATCATAACGTTTAAAACACATTAATCGGCCAACCCAAATCGGTGTATAACCATATCAACGTGCCATCGATCAAATGTAGAACCAAAACCATATGTTATATTCATGCACCAAGTGTACAGTTCAATCCAACATTAACCAACACACCATCATATTAATCATTAAATAAAAAACAAACGTTTAAACCAATGTTAATCCAATCGTGCCATTGCATAAATTCAGACTATCAAACCAAAAGTTTACCTGATCGGGGTTTCATAACTTCAAACCTTTGCCTTTCAAACTGAAATCGAAACTCATATATTGATCATGCGCTCATAGCAAAATAGATAACCAATGTTTTATAAAACATTATGACAAATGGTTTTATAAAATTGATAAGTCAAGAGCTCAAAACAGTAAGGATCATATCACATAAAACCAACATCAATCATGACCTTTATAGAATCAAATGTAACCAATAAATTTGCATGCTCAATGGCTTATAAATCCAAATGCGCAATCAAAGTAAGAGTAGGTCAAGGGACATAGTTTGAAAGAACCTTTGCAGTCATGTGATAAATCAATGGTAAAGTGCCTTTCAGAAAATTAATAAAAGACGACGACAGTCCAAACAACGATGGAGGGGTTTTCACACTTTCAGTTGTGAAAACTGAATCGAAACCAAATTGCAATTGTCGCAAGAATGAAACAAATGTCTAGTTGCACAATGCGACGATGATTTGTCGTTTAGAAGACAAGAGGTGTAGGCAGCTTTTTTTTAGGGCAATTAAAAAAATGAATTGGCTGCCAACAGGTGTTCAGTGAATACTTGGACAATTTCGTCCAAGTATTCATTGATGATATTTTTATATATTCTCAGATGATGGATGAGCATGAAGAACACTTGTGCCTAGTACTATAGTTTCTACGAGAGAAAAAAATTGTTTGGGAAGTTGTCGAAATGCTCATTTTATCAATCAAAGATTCACTACTTAGGGCATGTCATCTCCGACAAAGGTATCGTTGTGGATCCAACAAAGGTTGAGGCTATTATGGAATGGCCTGCACCGACGAATGTATCAAAAGTGTGTATCTTCATGGGTTTGGCAGGATACTATCGACGGTTCATCGAGGGTTTTTCGAAGATAGCAAATCCGATTACGGAATTGCAGAAGAAGAACAAGAATTTTGTTTGGACCGAGAAATGCGCAGAAGCATTTCAGAGGCTCAAGGAGCTGTTGAAGACAATGCTGATACTAAAGGTCCCTGACATGGATGAGGACTTCTTGGTATGCACTGACGCATCCAAGGAAGCCTTTGGTGGAGTCTTGATGCAAGATGGTCGAGTGATCGCTTACATCTTGAGGTAGTTTAGAAGGAATGAGGAGAACTATGCGACGCACGATTTGGATTTGTTAGCCATTGTGTATGCCTTGAGGGTATGGAGACATTACCTCATTGGACTAAAATTCAAACTAAAAATGGACCACTGTGGTTTACAACACATCTTTACGCAAAGCAACGTGAATGTGCGACAAAGGCGTTGGTCGAAATTGCTTAGCGAGTACGATTTTGAGATTACTTATATAAAAGGAACAATGAACTTAGTGGCTGATGGGTTGAGTCGGAGACCATGCATATTTTCGGTGATGCCTATTCAGACGAATCTACATGAAAATATTCTAACTTTACAACGCGACAATGACTAGTACAAAGATGTCAAGGAATTTATGGGACAAAACACAATGATGGTACCAAAATTTGAGGGATTTACGGTGGACAACGACAGATTATTGAGATTTAAAAATTGGATTTGCGTACCTCCCAATGACAAGTTGAGGAGTTTGATCCTAAATGAGGCTCATAGTGCAGTGTACATGGCTCACCTATGAGTCACGAAAATGAGGGCAGACCTTAAACCCGTATTCTTATGGAAAGGAATGAAGGCGGACATAGAAAACTATGTGGTAAGATGTCTAGAGTGTCAGTAGGTGAAGGTTGAACACAAAAATCCAGTAGGTTTACTACAACCACACGCTATTCCATAATCGAAATGGTAAGTCATTTCGATGGATTTCATTATTGGATTGCCACTGACGACAAGGAGACACGACTCAATTTTTGTAGTAGTCGACACTTTGACAAAGAGTGCACATTTTATTTTGGTGCGTACGATGTATCAGGCTCTTGACCTAGCTAGAGTTTTCATCAGTGAGATCGTGAGGCTGCATGGTGTTCCTAAGAGGATTATATCCGAGCGAGGATCAATGTTTACATGACGATTTTGGACTAGTTTCTAAGAGGCCTTGGGAACCCAACTTAACTTTAGTACCGCATATCACCCAGAGACAGACGGGAAGAATGAGAGAACAAACCAAATATTCGAGGATATGTTGCGTGTATACGTGATGGACCAACAAAAGAATTAGGATGAATTCTTGCTACTGATAGAATTTTCTTATAACAACAGTTATCAAAGCACCATTAAGATGGTGCCTTTCGAGTTTCTTTACGGGCCATCGTGTCAGATGCCTTTGAGTTGGGATCGGCTCGAGGATAGGGTCTTGGTGGGACCATAAGCGATCCAAGAAATGGAAGATCAAATGAAAACCATAAGACAAAGGATAAAGGAAGTGGAGGATCGACAATAGAGTTATGCTGATGTGCATCGTGTCGACCGTAGTGATGAAGTTGGTGATTGAGTCTTCTTGCGAGTGAAACCGCATAAGAGTTCGATCTAGTTTGGAAAGGGTGCTAAACTCTCTCGTAGGTTCGTGGGACCTTTTGAGGTTGTGGAAAGGAAGGGGTCCGTGGCCTATCCACTAGCCTTTCCTGATTCTTTGAGGTGTATGCACAATGTTTTTCATGTATTTTTTTTGAGACATTATGTTAGTGATTCTACACATGTTATTGACATGAGTTCCTTGCAGATATCCGACGAGGGTGTGCTCACGGTGGAGCCAATCCGCATTTTGGACCATCACATTCGATAGCTATGTCATTGAACAATAGATCAGGTCAAGGTCTAGTGGGACAACTATAGTCTGCACTCGACGGTGTGGGAGGACGCATATGATATGCGTCAACAGTTTTCATTTTTGTTTGATAGCTATACCTATTGATATTGATAGACACTTTATTTTGGGCACTTATATACTGTGAAACTTCAGGATGAAGTTTAAAACAAGAGGGGGTGTATGTAACATCCTACTCTTGAGCACACCTGATTGGACTTATTCTTTGAGGACACTTGCATGCAATTGATTCGGTTCATTATATATTGATAGTTTTGATTATGATTATTAGATGTTGAGGATATAATGATGTGTTATCTTGTTATATTTATATCGACAGGTGCTTTTGATTGGTTTTCCTAAGTGTGTAGGACTCTGGATGTTAGAGGATGTCGATGACATCAATGGATCTCTTTGGACTCCGGATCGAGTCAGGGAGTGGATTGTTATGGTTGGATTTTTTTGATATTACAGATGTGACATATGACTATATATTATGATGTTGATTGTTATCGCTGACATGTTTCGTTGATGGATGCAGGATGATGATAGCTTGTCGACCAGACTCACATTTGGAGTAAAGGGGTCATGGACGACAACTAGAGACATTGAGGGAGAGGTGTGGAAGCAGCCCTGCCACAACCTACTAGTAATCTCGTCGTGGCTCGAACTGTAGATTAACGATTACCTAGTTCGAGAGATCGACGATGCTGTGAGGGCATACTGTGACAATCGCTCACGATGATTCTAAGGGGCACGAAATGAGGTAGGGTCCTTATTCCTTAGAGGCCCTTAGTCTCCCACAAGGTCACCTGATGGAGTATTGGCTCCAGGGGTTGGACATCTACCAAATTCAGTCAAAAGACAAGTGGCACCCTTGGAGCACGTAGTGCTTCTTGAAGGGCATGTCGCGATTTTAACTTTGGTAAGATTAATAAACCTAGTGCCTAGAAAGCTATGCCTCCTTAGGACCTGGTCAGCCTTAAAATGAATGAGGGTATGAGTAAAGTTTAATAACAAAATTTTCCCTTAAAAACTGTCGCCAAGCTTAGTAAATTTAGAACCTAGGTCTAAGTAGAACATGTGAAAACAAAAAAAAACTAAATGGACAGATAACAAGAAGGGGTTAAAGAAAATTCAAACATTAAAATTTAAAGTAAAATTTTAATGAAGGATTAAATTATTAAAAGGGTAAATGGTTGTTTATATCTAAACTTGCTAAATCTGAACTGAGAAGAAAAGGGGAAACTTAAGAAAAAGGGGAATACCTAACATAGTAAGGAATCTAGTCTTTAGAACCTTCTAATTGTGAACTCAACTAGGTTTTAAGAAGGTGTCAGTCATTTAAGAATTGTAAGGGAATAAAGGGACACCGATGAGCATTTTTAGGAACACTTTTAGGTGGGTGAGGGAAATAGGAAATTTTAATTAATTAATTTTATGGTGCAATGAAGGGATCGGGTGACATGTGTATGGGGGAGGTTTATCCTAATTAAATTTAATAAAAATAATCTAATCAGGGTTTGGGAAACCTATCACTAAGAAAAATATATAAAAAGAATGGCGGAGGAAGAATATGCATAACGTCTGGTATGCGTAAGGTTACTCTGCCGAAATTTATCTTGATTGAATTTTTTTGTGGGAGTTGGAGTATCTAGCTTAGATAATGAGTGGTAGCTTGACCTTGTGAGGCGAGATGGGAGCTATCATTCTCTGGTATTGTGTATGTGGCCCCTTTGCGGCTCGGGGGGTTCAGAGGGAAGAAGAGTACCCCTAGCGTTGGCTGGGAGGTACTAGTGAGGTCTCAACAGTCTACAAGTGGGAGATGGATGGAGCACATGCGCGGGACTTTGACTCAAATTTTTCTCCTTCGGTGATGGTATGTGTGTAATTTCCTTTGTATATTGGTTCTAATTACATGTATATGAATATTGATTTGATGTTTATGATACAATATTCCTGCACCATAGTTGGTAAATCCAGAAAAGGTTGTTTTCTTCAAAAATGTCATATTACTTGTTTCTAAATGATTAGTTTTTTTTAAGAAACTAGATAATTCCCTCCACCCATTCTATGGTAACTAGGTTCCTCATTCATATTCAATACCTAATACATTCACTATTTCTTGAAGAGTCAAGGCGCGCATAACCTTTAATACTTATGAATTTTTCATGTGGAAAACTCACTACCTCCCCTAGAAACCAGGCCTTGGCCTTACTCGGCTAAATTTTTTACCTTAAGCTATAGAAGTGACATGCTTCATGTTATTGGAGTGCCTTAACCTCACATGTTTCCTTGTTGATATCAAACTTAACCTGTTATCATATTCTTTCTTGGAACAACTGGTTGAGGCTGTTGAAAACAAATTTGATGTGCAATCTGTGGTAATTAACGATCTAGTTCCTTTGCTTCTTGGGGATTCTTGCACCAGGCCCTTGAAAACATGTTTTTGTGATTGGTGGCAAGGCCTACCATATGCAGAAATGGAGGTTCTTGTTCCACCGTTTTTTAGTTCGATTAAAATTTCATCCCTGGATGTTGACACAAACAACAACTGCATTCTACAGAAGTTAAAATCATCATTCGTGAACCTGAATCTTTCAGGCTTGTCACATCATATGTTGAATGAGCACTGGACCCCACCCTTGCCTGCATTTTTATAATCTTGTTTATATTGTGATTCAAATCGTGGGACTGTGTTTCATTTTATACTGTAATTATTGTTTCCTGTTGGGGTCTACGTATCGTTTTCAATCTAGGATGTTTTCTTAAACCTTGTGGCCATTCCCTTAGCGATGGATTGCATGAGGGGTAATTCAAATCGTTGGACTGTGTATTATTGTATTTGTGTAATTTTGCTTGGATTGTTCAATCTAGTGGAGACTTGTTGTTTCTGGCGCGCATTGTTGTTGCCTCAACTAATCGGTCGCTTCCTTCCTTGTCTGTCCACCTGTAAGGAGTTGGGGTTGTAACGCGATGGGGTGTGACCTAGCATTCCACCTTTAATTGACAAGAAACTAATTAACATTCTATCTATTGACAGCGCTGTGTTATGACATAGAATTGCAGGAAACAAATTAATTATCCTAGCTAATTGTTAGCATTGTGTTATGACAGAGAAAAGGCAGGAACAAATCAAATATTCATTTATTTATAACCGTTTTATAGCAACGAAGATTTGGGTGAATTGATGCTTGTGAAATTTAATTGGCGTGTGGCAGTTCCCTTGTTTATTTTATTTTGCGATTTCTGAGATTTCTTTGGCAAATTTTAATATTTCTAGTGTGCAAAATTAAACATTTAACATTTCTTTTGTTTCATGAATTTCAACTTACTCATAGTTGACAATGTAAATATTTTGAATGCCGAGATTCTTGGTTAAATACGCCAAGATTTTTAATAATGTAATAACCAGGTCGATAATTTCAATACCACTGCCACGATATCACTGTTCAATCCTTGCAGAGTTTAAGTTATGCGGTCTGCATATTAGTAATTATGTGTAAAACCTGTTGATAATCAATTAATATGATATTGAAAACAATTACTTATATTAATGGGTAATCCTAATTACAGTTTTAAATTAAAACGTATAGGCTAGGAGTAAAAACAAATTTGTTAATGTCATTCGATAGCATTAGTATTAATTTGTTTGAATGTTAGGATATAACAGTTTTAAAGAGGTGTTGATTCAATGATGGTCGTGATCTTATGATATTTATCTAATGATGGGTTGATTGTTAAATTATCTAAATATTGTTGAAGCAATTTTTATGTTTTCTTGCGAAATAGTCAATAAATATTTCAACTTGCATGACATTGAGTAAGGGTGTTCGATGCCTGCCCCCCTTCTTTTTACTCCTTGCAATTTAGAGTTGATTTCTTGGAGGACTTTAGAACCCAAGAAGTAAAAATTTATAGATGAGTTACTGAAATAATAAACCCTTGAATGGAAAGTATATGTTGCTTAAAGATGGTTAGATGCTTTTAGTTTTAGATGGGGATTGATTGCTTATGCTGTGAATTAGTCCTTATGATGATAAATTGCTAATGATTTACATCTAGTCGTTGTGCCAACTTAATTGTATCGATTATAGTCACCTTGCATCCATTTTTTCTTTATTGTTTAGAGCACCTTCGTCTAACAACGTCATATAATGTATGATAGTGCAAGTTGGATTTCAGGCACATTGGATTTAATGTTTGGTTGAAGGTTTATAATTATTTTGTTTGTGCGTGGGTCCCTAGCGCCTTGTCGCAATGTGTGACGTGATACCTTATGATTGGGTCATTATGCGCGTTGATCAATAAACACATATGAAACCTGGCTTAGGGTCATGCGCCTCTCGATGTGGATGATGTTGTTTTTGTAAGTAAGGTTGCACTTGTTTTGTAATGTTAATGTGATTGTCTCCCGCTTGTTGGAAAGGTTCTAGCTACTTGCGTCGTTGGAGTTGTTGCATTTGGATTGATTGATGTTGCGTTTTAGCTTAGTAGGAATGGTATTGCTTGTGTTGGGAGGAATGTAGACACCTCCTTGTTCCTCCGAACAGTCACCAACCTTGAGACCTTAAATGGTCAAAATCGATGGGAACCTGGGCTTGAGCATTGCTTATGTGTCGTAGAGGTCCTAACCTTGCAGGGTAGGATGGGCGGGTAGTCGTCTTTATTTTTTGTCTGATTGATTGTTGTATGTTGCATCGAGCTGCTTGATGGTGCTAGTATGCTAGGTCATTATGTTTGTGGTTTCTTGAATTGCATGCGTTGTGTTTGTCGTCGAGTTGCGATGATTGATTATATTGTCATTATTAGTTTCCAACATAAAAGAAAAAGTAAAAAAAATGTACTCATTATGCTTGCTTGTTGTCCATATTGTTACACATTTAGAGAAATTTGATACATTTAGACACATGATAAATTCAGATTTAAGATGAATCTAGGTCGATGTATGGATTTCCAAGCATTTCCATGAACCACCTAAAATTGATTTACAAGTTCATTGACATTATATTTATAATCAACATCTTGTAAATAATAAATAAATATTTACAACAATGAAAATGAAAGGTCACCTATTTTCATAATGAAATACATGCACAACGATTATGTATATAAATGACATCAACCATCAACCATAAATTGTTATATCATCTGCCATCCCTTCTCTCTTTCCAGACCTCTTGAGCATAGCTTAGCTTTCACTCACTGGTTCCAGACAGTGAAGTTATTTAAAAGTCAAAATTTCTTGGTGATTAAAAATGGAGTGCTCAACGTGGTGGTCTCAATTGTCGGACGATCTCAAGGAGAACGCGTTGGCATGGTTTCCAACAAAAAGCTTATGTAGATATCGCAGCGTGTCTAAAGAATGGAATGCACTCTTTTTATCCTCAAAATTCATAACTAATTATTGGGTTGTGGCACCTCCTAGCAGGAACCCGTGGTTGCTTCTGTTCCATGAACATATATCATTGAGTTTTTGTATGGTTTACTGCTTCTTCACAAACACCTAGAAAACATTCTCCCTCGCCTTCTTAAAGAAAAAACACAATTTCCTCGGTTCATGGAACCATGAATTGGCCGCAGGCCTTTTCTTGGCATTTGTTGGGCCTCCTCGAGAACCTCATGGCGGTGAAATCATGCATATTGTCTCCAATCCTCTTACAGGGACATCATTGGAACTTCCTGAACTTCCCAGAATCGAGGATATTTTTGGTAGAGTTTCCATGACCCTCGTGGCATCTGAGGGCCATAATGGAGAGGCATATAAAGTCATATCGATGGTGTAGATATGAAAGTGGAATAAATCAACCATTTTTTTGTTTATAACAAGGTTGTGTGGCAGCTCAGTCCCTGCCAAGGAGTTTATAAAGCAAGTTGTGAAAAATGGAGTCGAATTGTAAATGAAACGAAGTATTTGGTGAAAAATATATATCAGGGAAATGTTCTGCAAAATGTATAACACAGAAGATAGGGAAAAAGTAAATGACGCTCAACAGACACAACAACATCTAATTTTTGAAAGTATATAGCAAACCTAATTTTTTTGGAAGTATATAACAAAGTAAAAAATTTGTTGACAGTGCAAGATTAAATTTGGAAATTTAAATGCATTTTCCATATGGACTGGTGAAAGATAAAAATACATGATGACATAAAATTAATAGGAGATAAGTAATATAAAAATTTAAATGCATTTGTGAATATGGGTTATATGTAAATGATGCTTGCATTGTTGAACGCCATTTATTTTGAAATATATAAAAAAGGAAAGTGTGTAACATATAAAAGAGTAGATGCATTTTCCATACAGAGTGTTGAAGGATAAGAATAAAAGTCTAACATATTAAAAAACAAATGCATCTGTTATACAAAATGCGGAAAGATAAGAATAGAGTCTGTAACATATAAAAATTTAAATGCATTTTTTATTTCAAGTATGTGAAAAAATGAAAGTTTGTTACATACTATGCAAATTTTGAAATATACCAAAAAATTAAAGTCTGTTACATATAAACTGGAATTTCAATGCGTTTGTCATGTAGACTGGGATTGGGGCTCCCGCGGACCATTAGAGAAATATGTACAAGAAACAGGATTGTGGAAAGAAGATAGAGTGCAATAGTTGCAAAAGAAAATAAATGGAAAGGTATAAGTGTTTGCCTATACATCTGTATTTAAGAAAGTGGAATAACTGGGCTGAGAAACAAAGAAAGATACGATGACTAAACTTATAGCGAGGGTACATATGAGTGCTTTGGCTATTTGGTTGCGGCTTCCATTTCATTGATGTCAGCGATGATTGCGGTTTCAAGAATGTTCTCCATGACTGTTGGAATGTCGGGAACTGCCTGTTGTCTTTTGTTGGCGGCCTGTTTCAATTGCCTTTCGAACCATTCTTCAATGTAGCTTCTCATTTGGGCGACGTTGATCTCATTCCGGATTTTGATGTTGAAAACTTCGTTTTCTAATTCCTGGAAGTCGATAGAAAGATTAGAGAGAGCTTGAAGAATTTCCTCATTCTGTACTGCATATTTGACTAGCCAGTCATGGACGTGAGCTTGATCAATTTGAAGGATGCTGTAAAACTTTTCCAGAGACAAGGTATTCAACATAGCAACCTATTTATTGAACTCTTGTCTAGTTAAGGGCAAGTAGTTTGCGATTAAGAGGGGGTCTTGGAAGTCGTTGGTTTTCCCTCCTAAGTCTATATTTGACAGCTTTGTGAATAATTTATCTTTCTTCGCTATGGCTTATTCACATGACTGAACAATGAGATGCAGGTTTTTTACTTTTTGTTTCCAACATGCATTCAATTGGTCGATCCGGTTTTTGGATGGAAGATCTTCTTCTCTTCTTTTTGTTTCTGTCATACTGTTGACAATCTTGCCAAAAGGGATGACCGTTTTTAAAAAGAAATTTTCTTCATATTTTAATTCGGCTTACAAAAACTCAAGCAAGCTATGTGCCCTAGTTCCAAGGGAAGCAATGGTTTGTGTTATTTTCCACGCCTGGGTAACCATTTCCATTCTTTTTTTGATATTGTTCTCCACATATCCTTTACAGGATGCGAGCAGGGTGGATGATGCTTTTACATTGGGTGCTCGGGTGCCAGGCATGGCTATTGCCAAAGGATCGACATGCAATGACATAGGAATGAAAGCGTCTTCCAATTCCTTGAATTGGTCCTTCAGTTTGGCATTCTAGGTCTCGATGCGTCCAATGGAATCATAAAGTGCTTCTCTGGTCGTGATGTGAAGTTGACAGATTTGGGACGACCATATGTTGGTAATTTCAACCTCTGAACAAGATTTGCCTTTGATACTTTTAACATTTTTTTTCTCAAATATCAATCTTTTGTTCCGGCTATCAAAAACAGCGCTCTGGAACACGAAGGATTCATCTTCTTCAAAATTTTGGGCAATAGATATGTCCATTGGATGGCTATGGTGGATGTCGTCTTGGGGTTGATCAAGGAAGGGGAACATGGCATCCAGATCAGTGTCAAGTTCCATGTCATGACTCTGAATTTCTGACTCTTCTGCTTGACCCACATTTTTTTTTCTCTTCTTCTCTACTGGAAGCTTGTGAAAACTATCAATTTTAGAGAGAGGAGGGTCATTATCTCCACCTCTGTTTGAAGAACTTTGGGTTTCTTTGTTGCTGTGATGGGCCATTGGAGCGATGCTCTGGGATGTCATACTTTTTGGAGTGGTATTTGCAGATTTAACACTCTTGTCACTGGGGCCTTTCCCCTATTGCATGTACAATTTAGTGCAGCTTTGCACTGTCTCTACTTCGTCGGTATCAGAGGCAGGATCGTCACTGTCTGTATTTTTGGGCAGGTGTTTATTTACAAAACAATCGTCGAGGCCAAGTGATTGTAAATGTTTTCTAAAAATATCATAGGGGTCGAATCCTCTTATGTCTTCAGCATATCTGATGTTGGATATGCTAAAATGTGCTGTGAAATCGTCAATTTTGTTGACATTTTTCAAGACGAACTCCCCTATTTTCCAAGGGAGAGGAATGAACTATTTTTTTTTCTTCCTTTGGAATAGATGGAACCAAAAGTTGTATTGACGTGCTACTTCCGCAATAAAATTATGTCTGTAACGTGAAATGGAAGGAGAGAAGGTTGTTCCGTGGAGCCAAAATTTCGTATGACAGTGTAATTATCCAAATGTTGGAGTGTCCCCTTACTGTGCAAAAAATAGTTGCCTGTTCAGATATGTGGGGAGCATTTTCTCATAACAAAAAATTTTTGAAAACAGACAGGATGCCATTAAAAACCTCATAAAAACAGTGGGAAGCCTTGTGCTTCCACAAGGCCTGGTACCAGAATGTTACTAGGTGTAATTCACATTTGATTTTTTTGGATAGAGACAGTTGCGAAAAATGACAGGAATGTGCTATTGCAAAAACTAAATAGGATGACATATAAAATTTCTTTTCCCTTTTGTAGCTTGACAATTGGGAAAAGATTTCATGGGAAATTAACCTCACCGAATCAAAAAGGGCTTGTTCGTTGACTGTGAAATACAAAATATAAAGAGCCATGCGAGAAACAGTACCTGTGGACTCCTGTCTCGTTATTCTTTTAAACAGCCAGGAAATTTCCCGAAACGGATTTCTAAATGAACTAACCTGCATACTTGTAATATCTTTAGGAACTAGATTCGACCTTTCTAAAAAATTGGGCAAGAGGGCCAATCCGTTATTATGCTTTGCTAGGAACTGTTTGCAATCTTCTCCTTTGAATGTCAATGTTGGCTCGGGCAATTTCAACATTTGGCGGAAGACCTGAGGTGACAAAGAAGCAAAAGAGTCGTTGTGCAGTGGAATAATTCTTTGGTCTGTAAAAAATTTATCGGCGCACCAAGAGACCAGGTCCTTACAGTAAAAAACCTCAGGTACACAGCCTGCATGAGCAATCCAGGAGGTCCAAATTACTTGGTTCTCTGCGGTAGGGGTTGAGTAATAAGAAAATGCCCTGGACCAGTGGAAGTTCTGGTCCTCATGCCCGAAGGTGTTCACTGTATCTCCACAGAACTGGTGCCGAGATGATGCCATAGGTTTATGAGAAGGTTGCTTTGCTGCAGATGATGGTTTAAATGAATTGTTAGAGCGAATAATGTAACTTTTTGCTAAATCTTGGTTAAATGATTATGAATGGGAAAGCTCCTCGAGCCTTTTGCTTATTAATGTCAACCTATATTGGTGGTGCATGATGAACTGTTAGCAGTAAAATTTATTTATTTCATATTTAGAAATGCGAATGTGGCGGGTATGACGAAGAGAATTTAAGGAATGGAGGTTTCATGAACGTGCGAAGGGCACACCGTGTGAACGAGATTTCATGATTTTGAAATGAACACTCGCAAGGGATAATATAATCCACCCACAAATTTTGGTTTAATGTGCATGAATACGAGATATCCTTGAGCCTTTCACCCATCAAAGACAATATATACGATTTCTGCATGATGACTTGTTAGAATTAAATTCCAGTAATTCCATATTTAGAAACAAGATATG
>JASDQU011404518.1:25877-40398 GCA_032191745.1 Picea mariana
TTAGGTGGGTGAGGGAAATAGGAAAATTTAATTAATTAATTAATTAATTAATTTTATGGTGCAATGAAGGGATTGGGTGACATGTGTATGGGGGAGGTTTATCCTAATTAAATTTAATAAAAAGAATCTAATCAGGGTTTGGGAAACCAATCACTAAGAAAACTCTATTAAAAGGATGGCGGAGGAAGAGTATGCATCACGTTTGGTATGCGTAAGGTTACACTATTGAAATTTATCTTGACTGAATTTTTCTTGTGGGAGTTGGGATACCCAGCTCGGATAACGAGTGGTAGCTCGACCTTGCGAGGCGAGCTGGGAGATAGCATTCCCTGGTATTGTGTGTGTGGCCCCTTTGCGACTCGGGGGGCTCAGAGGGAAGAAGAGTACTCCTAGCGTTGGCTAGGAGGTACCAGTGAGGTCTTAGCGGTCTGTAAGCGAGAGATGGACGGAGCACACGCGCGGGACATTGACTCAAGTTTTTCGCCTTCGGTGACGGTACGCGTGTAATTTCCTTTGTATATTGGTTCTAATTACATGTATATGAATATTGATTTGATGTTTATGATACAATATTCCTGCACCATAGTTGGTAAATCCAGAAAAGGTTGTTTTCTTCAAAAATGTCATATTACTTGTTTCTAAATGTTTAGCTTTTTTTAAGAAACTAGATAGTGCCTTTCACCTATTCTATGGTAACTAGGTTCCTCGTTCATCTTCAAAACCTAACACATTCACTATTTCCTAAAGAGTCAAGGTGCGCATAACCTTTAATACTTATGAATTTTTCATGTGGAAAACTCACTGCCTCCCCTAAAAACCAGGCCTTGGCCTTACTCGACTAAATTTTTTTACCTTAAGCTACATAAGTGACAGGCTTCATGTTACTGGAATGACTTAACCTCATATGTTTCCTTGTTGATATCAAAATTAACTTGTTATCATATTCGTTCTTGGAACAAATGGTTGAGGCTGTTGAAAACAAATTTGATGTACAATCTGTGGTAATTTACGATCTAGTTTCTTTTCTTCTTGGGGATTCTTGCACCAGGCCCTTGCAAACATGTTTTTGTGATAATTGGAAAGGCCTACCATATGCAGAAATGGAGGTTCTTGTTCCACAGTTTTTCAGTTCGATTAAAATTTCATCCCTGGATGTTCACACAAACAACAACTGCATTCTACAGAAGTTAAAATCATCATTCGTGAACCTGAATCTTTCAGGCTTGTCACATCATATGTTGAATGAGCACTGGACCCCAACCTTGCTTGCATTTTTATAATCTTGTTTATATTGTGATTCGAATCGTGGGACTGTGTTTCATTTTATCCTGTAATTATTGTTTCCTATTGGGGTCTGCGTATCGTTTTCAATCCAAGATGTTTTCTTAACCCTTGTGGCCATACCCTTAGCGATGGATTGTGTGAGGGGGAATTCAAATCGTTGGACTGTGTATTGTTGTATTGGTGTAATTTTGCTTGGATTGTTCAATCTAGTGGAGACTTGTTGTTTCCGACGCGCATTGTTGTTGCCTCAACGAATCGATCGCTTCCTTCCTTGTTCGTCCACTTGTAAGGTGTTGGGGCTGTAACGCGATGGGGTGTGACCTAGCATTCCACCTATAATTGACAAGAAACTAATTAATATTCTATCTATTGACAGTGTTGTGTTATGACATGGAATTGCAGGAAACAAATTAATTATCCTAGCTAATTGGTAGCGTTGTGTTATGACAGAGAAAAGGCAGGAACAAATCAAATATTCATTTATTTATAACCATTTTATAGCAACGAAGACTTGGGTGAATTGACGCTTGTGAAATTTAATTGGCGAGTGGTAGTTCCCTTGTTTATTTTATTTTGCGATTTCTAAGATTTCTTTGGCAAATTTTAATATTTCTAATCCACAAAATTAAACATTAAACATTTCTTCTGTTTTGTGAATTTCAACTTACTCACAATTGGCAATGTAAATATTTTGAATGCCAAGATTCTTGGTTAAATACGACGAGATTTTTAATCATGTAATAACCAGGTCGATAATTTCAATACCACTGCCACAATATCACTGTTCAATCCTTGCAGAGTTTAAGTTATGTGGTCCACATATTAGTAATTATGTGTAAAACCTGTTGATAATCAATTAATATGATATTGAAAACAATTAATTATATTAATGGGTAATCCTAATTACAGTTTTAAATTAAAACGTATAGTCTGGGAGTAAAAACAAATTTGTTAATGTCATTCGATAGCATTAGTATTAATTTGTTTGAATGTTAGGATATAACAGTTTTAAAGAGGTGTTGATTCAATGATGGTCGTGATCTTATGATATTTATCTAATGATGGGTTGATTGTTAAATTATCTAAATATTGTTGAAGCAATTTTTATGTTTTCTCGCGAAATAATCAATAAATATTGCACCTTGCATGACATTGAGTAAGCGTGTTCGATGCTTGGCCCCCTTCTTTTTACTCCTTGCAATTTAGAGTTGATTTCTTGGAGGACTTTAGAACCCAAGAAGTAAAAATTTATAGATGAGTTACCGGAATAATAAACCCTTGAATGGAAAGTATATGTTGCTTAAACATGGTTAGATGTTTTAATTTTAGATGGTGATTGATTGCTTATGCCGTGAATTAGTCCTTATGATGACAAATTGTTAATGATTTACATCTAGTCGTTGTGCCAACTTAATTGTATCGATTATAGTCACCATGCATCCATTTTTGCTTTATTGTTTAGAGCACCTTCGTCTAACGGTGTCATATAATGTATGATAGTGCAAGTTGGATTTCAGGCACGTTGGATTTTATGTTTGGTTGAAGGTTTATAATTATTTTGTTTGCGCATGGGTCCCTAGCACCTAGTCACAATGTGGCGACGTGATACCTTATGATTGGGTCATTGCGCGCGTTGATCGATAAGCACATATGAAACCTGGCTTAGGGTCATGTGCCTCTCGATGTGGATGATGTTTTTTTTGTAAGTAAGGTTGCACTTGTTTTGTAACGTTAATGTGCTTGTCTCCCGCTCGTTGGGAAGGTTCTAGCTACTTGCGTCGTTGAAGTTGTTGCGTTTGGATTGATTGATTTTGCGTTTTAGCTTAGTAGGCATGGTCTTGCTTGTGTTGGGTGGGATGTAGACACCTCCTTGTTCCTCATAACAGTTGCCAACCTTGAGACCTTAAATGGTCAAAATCGATGGGAACCTGGGCTTGAGCGTTTCTTATGTGTCATGGAGGTCCTAACCTTGCAGGGTAGGACGGGCGGGTAGTCGTCTTTATTTTTCATCCGATTTATTGTCGTATGTTGCATTGAGCTGCTTGATGGTGCTAGTATCCTAGGTCATTATGTTTGTGGTTGCTTGAATTGCATGCGTTGTGTTTGTCGTCGAGTTGCGATGATTGATTCTATTGTCATTNGCTTGCTTGTTGTCCAGATTGTTACACATTTAGAGAAATTTGATACATTTAGACACATGATAAATTCAGATTTAAGATGAATCTAGGTTGATAAATGGATTTCCAAGCATTTCCATGAACCACCTATTTACAAGTTCATTGATATTATATTTATAATCAACATGTTGTAAATAATAAATTAATATTTACAACAATGAAAATGAAAGGTCACCTATTTTCATAATGAAAGACATGCACAACGATTATGTATATAAATGACATCAACCATAAACCATAAATTGTTATATCATCTGCCATCCCCTCTCTCTTTGCAGACCTCTTGAGCAAAGCTTAGCTTTCACTCACTGGTTCCAAACAGTGAAGTTATTTAAAATTCAAAATTTCCTGGTGATTAAAAATGGAGTGCTCAACGTGGTGGTCTCAATTGCCGGACAATCTCAAGGAGAACGCGTTGGCATGGTTGCCAGCAGAAAGCTTATGTAGATATCGCAGTGTGTCTAAAGAATGGAATGCACTCTTTTTATCCATAAAATTCATAACTAATTATTGGGTTGCAGCATATAAAGTCATATAAAGTCATATAAAGTCATATAAAGCCACAATGGAGAGACATATAAATTCATATCTGTGGTGTAGATATGAAAGTGGAACAAATCAACCATTTTCTTGTTTATAACAAGGCCGCATGGCAGCTCAGTCCCTGCCAAGGAGTTTAGAAAGCAAATTGTGGAAAATGGGCTCCAATTGTAAACGAAACGAAGTGTTTGGTGCAAAATGTATATCAGGGAAATGTTCTGCAAAATGTATAACACAAAATATAGGGAAAAGTAAATGACGCTCAGCAGGCACAACAACATCTAATTTTTGAAAGTATATAGCAAACCTAATTTTTTTGAAAGTATATAACAAAGTAAAAAAATTGTTGACAGTGCAAGATTAAATTTGGAAATTTAAATGCATTTTCCATATGGACCGGTGAAAGATAAAAATATATGATGACATAAAATTAATAGGAGATAAGTAATATACAAATTTAAATGCATTTGTGAACATGGGTTATATGTAAATGACACTTGCATTGTTGAACGCCATTTATTCTGTTGAACACCATTTATTTTGAAATATATAAAAAAGGAAAGTGTGTAACATATAAAAGAGTAGATGCATTTGCCATATAGAGTGTTGAAGGATAAGAATAAAAGTATAACATATTAAAAAACAAATGCATTTGTTATACAAAATGCGGAAAGATAAGAATAGAGTCTGTAACATATACAAATTTAAATGCATTTTTTATTTCAAGTATGTGAAAAAATGAAAGTTTGTTACATGCTATGCAAATTTTGAAATATACCAAAAATTAAAGTCTGTTACATATAACCCGGAATTTCAATGCGTTTGTCATGTAGACTAGGATTGGGGCTCTCGCGGACCATTAGAGACATATGTACAAGAAATAGGATTGTGGAAAGAAGATAGAGTGCAATAGTTGCAAAAGAAAATAAATGGAAAGGTATAAGCTTTTGCCTGTACATCTGTATTTAAGAAAGTAGAATAACTGGGCTGAGAAACAAAGAAAGATGCGATGACTAAAATTGCAGTGAGGGTACATATGAGTGCTTTGGCTATTTTCTTGCGACTGTCGTTTCATTGATGTCGGCGACGATTTCGGTTTCAAGAATGTTCTCCATGACTGTTGGAATGTCGGGAACTGCATGTTGTCTTTCATTGGTGGTCTATTTCAATTGCCTTTTGACCCATTCTTCAATGTAGCTTCTCATTTGGACGACGTTGATCTCATTCCGGATTTTGATGTTGAAAAATTCGATTTCTTATTCCTGGAAGTCGATATAAAGATTAGAGAGAGCCTAAAGAATTTCCTCAATCTGTACTACATATTTGACTAGCCAGTCATGGACGTGAGCTTGATCAAATTGAAGGATGCTGTAAAATTTTTCCAGAGACAAGGTATTCAACATAACAACCTGTTTATCGAACTCTTGTTGGTTAAGGGCAAGGAGTTTGCGATTAAGAGGGGGTATTGGAAGTCGTTGGCTTTCCCTGCTAAGTCTATATTTGACAGCTTTGTGAATAATTTATCTTTCTTCGCTATGGCTTGTTCACATGACTGGACAATGAGACGCAGGTTCTTTACTTTTTGTTTCCAACATGCATTCAATTAGCCGATCCGGTTTTTGGATGGAAGATCTTCTTCTCTTCTTTTTGTTTCTGTCATATTGTTGACAATCTTGCCAAAAGGGATGACCATTTTTAAAAAGAAATTTTCTTCATCTTTTAATTCGGCTTGCAAAAACTCGAGAAAGCTATGTGCCCTGGTTCCAAGGGAAGCGATGGTTTGTGATATTTTCCACGCCTGGGTAACCAGTTCCATTCTTTTTTTGATATTGTTCTCTACATATCCTTTACAGGATGCGAGCAGAGTGGAGGATGCTTTTACATTGGGTGTAGGGGTGCCAGGCATGGCTATTGCCAAAGGATCGAAAAGCAATGGCATGGGAATGAAAGCATCTTCCAATTCTTTGACTTGGTCCTTTAGTTTGGCATTTCGGGTCTCGATGCGTCCAATGAAATCATGAAGTGCTTCTCCGGTCGTGGTGTGAAGTTGACAGATTTGGGATGACCGCATGTTGGCAACGTCAACCTCTGAACAAGATTTTCCTTTGATATTTTTAACATTTTTTTTCTCAAATATCAATGTTTTGTTCCGGATATAAAAAACAACACTCTGGAACACAAAGGATTCATCTTCGTCAAAATTTTGGGTAACGGATATGTCCATTGGATGGCTATGGTGGATGTCATCTTAGGGCTGATCAAGGAAGGGGAACATGGCATCCAGATCAATATCAACTTCCATGTTCTGACTCTGAATTTCCAACTCTTCTTTCTGACCCACATTTTTTTTTCTCTTCTTCTCTACTGGAAGCTTGTGAGAACTATCAATTTTAGAGTGAGGAGGGTCGTTATCTCCTCCTTCGTTTGAAGAAATCTGGGTTTCTTTGTTGTTGTGATGGGTCGTTGGAGCGATGCTCCAGGATGTTGTACTTTTTGGAGTGGTATTTGCAGATTGAACACTCTTGTCACTTGGGCCTTTCCCCTATTGCATGTACAATTTAGTGTAGCTTTGCACTGTCTCTACGTCACCGATATCAGAGGAAAGACTGTCACTATCTCTGTTTTTGGGCAGCTGTTTATTTACAAAACAATTGTCGAGGCCAAGTGATTGTAAATGTTGTCTAAAAATATCAAAGGGTTCGAATCCTCTTATGTCTTCATCATATCTGAGGTTGGAGATGCTAAAATGTGCTGCGAAATCGTCAATTTTGTTGACGTTTTTCAAGATGAACTCCCCTATTTTCCAAGGCAGAGGAATGAACTGTTTTTTTTCCTTCCTTTGGAATAGATGGAACTAGTAGTTGTATTGACGTGCTACTTCTGCGATAAAATTATGTCTGTAACATGAAATGGAAGGAGAGAAAGTTGTTCTATGGAGCCAAAAATTCTTATGACAACGTAATTATCCAAATGTTGGAGTGTCCCCTTATTGTGCAAAAACCTAGTTATCTGTTCAGATATGCGGGGAGCATTTTCTCATAACAACAAAAATTTGAAAATAGACAGGAAGCCATTAAAAACCTCATAAAAACAGTGGGAAGCCTTGTGCTTCCACAAGGCCTGGTACCAGAATATTACTGGGTGGAATTCACAGTTGACTCTTTTGGACAGAGACAGTTGCGGAAATTGACAGGAATGTGCTATTGCAAAAAATAAATAGGATGACATATAAAATTTGTTTTCCCTTTTGTAGCTTGAAAATTGGGAAGAGATTTCATGGGAAATTAACCTCACCCAATCAAAAAGGGCTTGTTCTTTCACTGTGAAATACAAAATATAAAGAGCCATGCGGGAAACAGTACATGTGGACTCTTGTCCCGTTATTCTTTTAAATAGATAGACAATTTCCTGAAACGGATTTTTAAATGAACTAACCTGCATACTTGTAATATCTTCAGGAACTAGATTCAACCTTTCCAAAAAATGGGGCAAGAGGTCCAATCCATTATTATGCTTTGCTAGGAACTGTTTGCAATCTTCTCCTTTGAATGTCAATGTTGGCTCGGGCAATTTCAGCATCTGGCGGAAGACCTGAGGTGACAAAGAAACAAAAGAGCTGTCGTGCAGTGGAATAATTCTTTGGTCTGTAATAAATTTATCGGCGCACCGAGAGACTAGGTCCTTATAGTCAAAAACCTCAGGGACACAGCCTGCATGAGCAATCCAGGAGGTCCAAATTACTTGGTTCTCTACGGTAGGGGTTGAGTAATAAGAAAATGCCATGGACCAGTGGAAGTTCTGGTCCTCATGCTCGAAGGTGTTCACTGTATCTCCACAGAACTGGTGTCAAGCTAATGCCATGGGTTTATGAGAAGGTTTATTTGTTGCAGATGATGGTTTAAATGAATTGTTAGAGCGAATAATGTAACTTTTTGCTAAATCTTGGTTAAATGATTCTGAATAGGAAAGCTCCTCGAGCCTTTCGCTGATTAATGACAACCTGTATTGGTGGTGCATGATGAACTGTTAGCAGTAAAATTTATTTATTGCATATTTAGAAATGCGAACGTGGCGGGTATGACGAAGAGAATTTAAGGAATGGAGGTTTCGTGAACGTGCGAAGGGCACGCCGTGTGAACGAGATTTCATGATTTTGAAATGAACACTCGCAAGGGATAATATAATTTGCCCACAAATTTTGGTTTAATGCGCATGAATACGAGACGTCCTCGAGCCTTTTGCCCATCAAAGACAATATATACGGTTTCTGCATGATGACTTGTTAGAATTAAATGCCAGTAATTCGATATTTAGAAAAAAGATATATATATAACTTTTTATTTTCTTTTATTATAGACAAGTGCGAAGGTGACAAAGAGGGTGGAGAGCAAGGAAAGAATGGCAAGCACAGAAAAGGGCATGATATGTGGACCGTAATACAGAAAAGCATATGATCTAAGAACGGTTGCAATTTTGAATATCTGTCAATTTGTATATACTGGAGCTCCGAATGTTGTTTGGAGGTCACAGAAAAGTAGAATTGCAATGTTGACCCGACCAGCGCACAAGTTCACCTGTCAATTTTTATATGGAGGAAATCTGGGTGCCAGTTGTGGGACAAGGAACACTAGATGGTCAATTTAAAGAAAGGGGAAGTGGTCCTTGGAAACGAAAACGCGTGAATCCGCGAAGCTGTGGAGAAACGCATTGTCGGGAAAAAAATGATTAAGTAACCAGGAAGAGAAACTAGAGGGAATAAAAGAGTGGGAAAATAGAGAGGCAGAAGGCAGTTTTCGTAAGCACGAATTGGTTTCAAAGAAGCACCATTGTTGCAAAACCATGATCCACTAATTTTTATCAAATGCGTTGTTGAAGATTACATTTCATTGCAACGTATGCCTGCAACTATGTTCTTGATACATTATTCCATGACTGTAACATATCAACTTAACCACTAAATTTCCTTTTCTACTAATTGCCAGCAAATGCTTTGTCGAAGATTAGATTTTATTAGAACGTGTGCGTGTAACTGTGTTCTTGATACATTCTACCATCAGTGCAACATATTAACTTAAGTATTAAACTTATTACATTATGGGTTGTTAGCATTAAAACTTAATAATTGCATGTCTAGAAACAATAATAACGATTTTTCTGCAACATTGTACATTGGTATTAGTAAATACAAGATCAAAGAAGTACGAGAGCACCGAACCATGCCAATTAGAACATGCGTTAAATCCAGAAAAGAGGCAACAACGAAGAGTGGAAGGCAATTTTTTTTTAATAGCAAATCCATTAAAAAAAATAAGAAAAACACCGAGTATTGTACATCTATGCTTAGAAATTGGACCCAGTTCTTCGAGCCAAAACATTGAAGGTATCTGTGACAAACACAAACATGAGTTCTGCAGTATGCAAGATCCTTGGAGTTTTCTCGTCGATGAATCATCCTCTGATAAAATTGATATTTTTCAGAAGCTTTTCCTCAGAAAGAAGATGAAAAATGGTTGTAGGGCAAGTGGAATAGCCCTTAGCCGAAACCGCCTCTGCATAGTCCAAAACAATTCAGTAGCACAACTTGCACGTGCAATTGTAGAGGCCCAAATTAGCCCATTCTGGGCAGAAGGAGATGACTAGTAGGAAAATGCGTGGCAGGAGCGAGAGTTTTGGACCTGATGCCCGAAAATGTTCAACAATATTTTTTTGGCTTGAAATATATCTCCGGGATCATCAACATATCATTCCTTTACACTGAAACTCTTCCGCCCAGAACGGACTAATTTGGAACTCTGGAATTCCTACTTTCACGGTGCAAAGTGGTTGTTGCGTTCACCGTCATTTTCTTTTCTGAAACTCCTTTTGGTGTTGTCATGACTGTGATCACCGAGCCGGGAAGGTCCGTTCGTTATGGTTGATTTCAATTTGGGCGCAGGAGTGGGAAGATTCTCTGCATTGACATCATCCATTGCCATATCATTGTTCATCAGATTATCTTCTTCCGGCTCGGAATTCATGGCATCAACTTCTGCAATAGCAATGAGTGCAACTAGGTAGGTTCTCTGACCAGCCAGGGTTGCAATGGAATTTTTTGGCTTGAAATATATCTCTCGGTGTACCAAGGGACCATCTCCTTTTTTGCTCCTGGGCGGAGGGAGATGAATAGTAAGAATATGCCCTGGAATAGTGAAACCTCTTGCCATTATGCCCCAATGTGTTTACTGTGTGTGGAGAGACCTGCTGCAGAAGTTATTTAGAATTTTCGTTTGGTCGAGACGATGTTTGAAATGAAAATCAGGGAGGGATAATATAAGTCTCCACAAATTATGGTTTAATGCGTATCAATGGAATATCTCCTCGAGCCTTTCACTGATCAATGAAAATTTCCAGGGTTCGTGCGGAATGAGCTGTGACCATCACAGCTCACTAATTGCACAATTAGAAAAAAGTGTGAACGTGGCGGTGACGGTGAAAAGAGATTAAGAATCAGAAATTTCTTAAAAGCACCAACTCGTCGGTGCACAAAAAAAAAAAATATTGCATGGCCTTTGAAATGAATACTTGGAAAGGATAACATGCTTGTGGGCAAATCTTGGTTTAATTCGTACTAATGAAAAATCTTCTCCGGACTTCCGGACATTAATGAAAGTTTTAACGATTGCTGCAGGATGGCTACTAGCATTAAAGCTTAATTATTTCATATCTGGAAACAAGTACAAAGGCAACAACAATGGCGAAACCGATTCCAAGAAATACCAAAGTATGAAAAGCGCTTGGGCGAAGATATACCCAGGGCACGTGAAGGGTCGATGGTTCTCGGCCTGATAGGCTGAAAATTGATCCTCTATTGTTTCGTGTCCTACAAATAACACCTACACTTCCATGATATACAAATTGACAGGCGGACTTGTGGGTTGGTTGGTTCAACATTGCATTTTTTTTGTCCTTAGCGATTCCGTATTAATTCCATAATTAGCCACTTTTTTGGATCGGGGGTTCTCGGGCTGGCGGGAAAAAAATTGGGCATCTATTATTTCGCGCTCTACAATAGCACTGACAATTCCGCGATATACAAATTTAGAACCTGACTTGTGCTAAATTATTACTGTTAAATATTTATATTGCAGAATTTAATTATACGATAAATTTTTGACAATATGGTCGACTGAGTGATATAAAAGTATTTCCACAAACAAGTAATATAAAAAAGACTCATTCCATACTTAGGCACTTTTTTTATCGTGGGTTGGCGGCCTCGCGGGCTGAAAAAAGAGTCTCTATTGTTCCGTGTCCTACAAATAGCACCCATATTTCCGCGGTATACAAATTGACAGGAGGACCTACGGGTTGCTTGGCTAAACATTGCATTTGATCGTGGGTTCGCGACCTGGCGGGCCGAAAATTAATTATCTATTGTTCCTTGTCCTAGAAATAACACCTACAATTCCGCGATATACAAATTCACACGCAGACTTGTGGACAGTTTCTATATAAAGTATGGAATGAGATTTTATACATCATATGCGGATCCCTCATTCCATACTTAGGCAGTTTTTGGATTGCGGGCTCGCGGTCTGGTGGGCCGAAAAGAGAGTCTCTATTGTTCGATCTCCTACAAATAACACCCAGACTTCCGTGATATATAAATTGATAGTGTTCTAGAACATATGCGGATCCCTCATTCCATACTTGGGCACTTTTTGGATCGCGGGTTCGCGACCTGGCGGGCTGAAAATTAAGTATTTATTGTTTCGTGTCCTACAGATACCACCTAGACTTATGTGTCCTACAAATAGCACCTAAACTTCCACGATATACAAATTCACACGCGGACTTGTGGACATAGTCTATATAAAGTATGGAATGAGATTTTATACAGCATATGCAGATCCCTCATTCCATACATAGGCATTTTTTGGATCGCGGGCTCGCGGCCTGGCGGGCCGAAAATAGAGTCTTTATTATTCTGTCTCCTACAAATAGCACCCAGACTTCCGCGATATACAACTTGATAGTGTTTTAGAACATATAAGGATCCCTCATTCCATACTTAAGCACTTTTTGGATCGCGGGTTCGAGACTTGGTGGGCTGAAAATTAAGTATCTATTGTTCTGTGTCCTACAAATAGCACCTAGAATTCTGAGATATACAAATTAACACACGGACTTTTGGACATAGTCTCTATATAAAGTATGGAATGAGATTTTATATAGCATATGTGGATCCCTCATTCCATACTTAGGCAGTTTTTGGATCGCGGGTTTGCGGGTTGGCGCGCCAAAAATAGAGTCTCTATTGTTCTGTCTCCTACAAATAGCACCTAGACTTCCGCGATATACAAATTGATAGGTGGACTCAGGTTGGTTGGCTGAACATTTCACTTTTATTGTCCCATAGCGATCCTATATGAATTCAGATTTAGCGTTTTTTTTTTTTATCGGGGGCTCTGGGGCTGGCGAGCTGGAAATTGGGCATCTATTGTTCCGTGCTTTACAAACACATTTTTCTAGAACATATGTGGATCCCTCATTCCATACTTCGACACTTTTTGGATCGCGGGTTTGCGACCTGGCAGGCTGAAAATTAAGTATCTATTGTTCTGTGTCCCACAAATAACACCTAGACTTCCGCGATATACAAATTGACACGCGGAGTTGTGGACATAGTCTCTAAATAAAGTATGGAATGAGATTTTATACAGCATATGTGGAGAGACTGTATGAATTTCATATTTAGCGATTTTATTTTATCGGGAGCTCTGGGGCTGGCGGGCTGAAAATTGGGCCTCTATTGTTTCACGCTGTACAAAAACATTGTTCTAGAACATATGCAGATCCCTCATTCCATACTTGGGCACTTTTTGGATCGCGGGTTTGCGACCTGGCAGGCTGAAAATTAAGTATCTATTGTTCCGTGTCCTACAAATAGCACCTAGACTTCCGTGATATACAAGTTGACACGCGGACTTGTGGACATTGTCTCTATATAAACTATGGAATGAGATTTTATACAACATATGTGGATCCCTCATTCCATACCTAGGCATTTTTTGGTTCGCGGCCTGACGGGCTGAAAATAGAGTCTCTATTGTTCAGTCTCCTACAAATAGCACCCAGACTTCCGCGATATACAAGTGGATAGGTGGACTCGGGCTGGTTGGCCGAACATTGCAGTTTTATTGTCCCGTAGCAATCCCGTATGAATTTCATATCTAGCGATTTTTTTTGATCGGGTCTGTGGGGCTCGCGGGCTGAAAATTGGGCCTCTATTTTTCCATGCTGTACAAACACCAGGAACATCTCTGTGATTTACAAATTGACAAATGGACCTATGGGCTGCGTGGCTCAACATTGCAGTTTTCATTGTTCCTTGTCCTCCAAATATCCCTCATAGTTCCGCGATATACAGATTGACAGATGGACTTGAGGGCTGGTGGGTTCAAGTTTTCCATTGTTTACAGATACTAATCCCTATCAACTATCTAACATATCTAAAAACATGATTTTCAATACTAAATTATTAATAATAATTTTTGCTATTGTAGAATTTAATTAAACAAGAAAGTTTGTACAATCTGGTCGGGTGATTGATATAAAAGTTTTCCGACAAATGAGCAATACATAGTAAACATGTACTTTTAGAAAGTATGGACAAGATGTTTTATAGAGCATATGCAGATCCCTCGTTCCATACTTGGGTACTTTTTGGATTGCGGGTTCTCGACCTCGTGGGATGAAATTTGAACCTCTTTTGTTCGGTGTCCTGCAAATATCACTCAGACTTCCGCGATATACAAATTGACAGGTGGAATTGCGGATTCCATGTCTGGCGGGTTCAATATTGCAATTATTTAGCAATGCTCATCCTATCTAACTTTAGCTAAAAACATTATTTTCAGATACTAAAATATTAATATTAACTATTGTTATTGTACAAGTGAATTACATTAAATTATTAAAGGATGTTAAATCGCTTATTTTTAAAAAAATGAAGGAAACAAAAGATTTTTTTTGTAAAATTCTATCACCGCAAGCATAACAAGGACCAATTTGAAGTTTAAAGCCCTCTTGTTCATATGATAGCACAATTTCACTCCACACAGTATATATTTGTTGATTTCAAATTATTCTAGGATATTAATTTTACCAAGTTCATCGAATAAGAAAAAATTGTGAAAACAACAATCAATTTGAATTTTAAGAGCCTCTTGTTGGTATGATAGGACAATTGCACTTCACACACTATATATTCATTGATTTCAAATTATTTCACAACAATAATTTGGCCAAGTTCATCGATCAAGGAAATTTGCCAAAACAAGTCACATAGTACATTTGCGTCACAGCGCCATAGAAATTATCAAGTAGATTTGCGTGCCAGGTGGCCAAAAAAATTCAATTAGATTGTTCTGTGTCCTCCAAAGAAGAGTTGGAGTTCCACGGTATACAAATTGACAGGCAAACCAGATAACCAAGAACCAACCATACTTTAAACAGCCCAGAAGAAAGTTCCCAGAAGG